>SNQJ01S0145033.1:992-24163 GCA_010110895.2 Picea sitchensis
CAAAGAATATAACACATACCCAACATTCTTTTTGTTTTTTTTCAAGTTGACTTACCAAATGTTTTTGTTTAATTTACTAGTTGTGTTATGATTGTTAAAAGATAAAGGGGAGTCACAAGGGGTCCCACCTACTAGTTATTATTTATTTAAAAACCCTTATTATGATTTATTATTTTCCCCCCCTAACTACAAAGTTGGTTGAGTTTTTAGTTAACTTAACTAATGAAGTAGTTCAACCACTTCAACCAATTCTAATTTTCTTAAAGGAAAAAGGAAAGGGAGGAACAAGAAGAAAATAGAAGGAGAAGCATACTAAGGTTTTCTCTTGAGTTTTTGTTAATATAATTCAATTTTGATTCATTCTTTAATTCATTAGAAGCCTAATTATTTTTTATGATAGCAGCGTCTTATTGTAGACAACAAAATTCAAGGTTGAATTATATCATTCAAGCACTTGTTTTTCAGAGGTGTTGATCTATCTTTGATAGTCTGTGTAGAATTTTCTATTTGTGAATTAGTTTTCATGACTAACAAATGATATTGTGTAGAGTCTAGTGGGAAACAATCTATTGCAAGCTGATCCAACTTTTCAAGTTCAGTTTTTTGGTTTTTTGCTAGAAGTCCTTTTGTATGTTTCATCGGGGACGTCTAAGTTTGACTTTGGTCCAAAACTTCCTCAGGGAATTTTGTAAAACGAACAATTCTTTGGTGAATTGGAATGAAATAAAGGATTGATTTATGTCTCATATGTGTTGATTATTGACTTGGTGGCTTTACTTCTATCTCTATATTTATTTTAGAATCTGATATGTTCCGAAAATTATATAAAAATGATTTTTTCAGCAAGCTTTTATTTATAAAAAACCATCCTAAGCACTTGTAATCAATACTTGTGAGTTAGGATATTAATTTTGATGGATATAAATATAGGGTGATATTCCCGTCTATCTTTCTTTAGCCAAGAATGATCTGAAAATGTTTGAGTAAGATTATTTCATATATTTTCCTCAACATTTATTTGGAGACCATACTGGGGAGATCTTCAATACATCTCTGGTTATTTTTATGCTTAATTAGCATCGAATACATCTATTTTTCTGATATTAATTCTTTGACTATTTTTTAATGACCGTGCTTGTTGCAAGGCAACCCAATATTGAGCTCGTTCTTCAAGATTAGACCAACATTTCTCTAAATCTGTTCAACACCATTTTAGACACTACCAATACTCGTGTTGAGCTTAATCATTCATGGGAAACAATTGAATGAGATATCAGTGCCCAAGAACGTTGGGAAGCTAGACATAGACAACCTAGAAATCAACAGTAACCTTCTTGATCCTTCAGTTTTGGCCTTACTTTCATGTCCTTAGAATCTCGTGTTTCTAGAAGAAGAAGAGGCTTATCACCTGAAATTAATCCTATTGTTGAAATAGGAAGAAGGAATGTTGTGTTTTCAAACCAAAAAAGTTATCTAAGGATATGTTTGTTCGATTCTTCCAGTTCGTCTCTCTTTCCCTCACCTATCATCCACAAGATGGAATCTAGTGGTGGCTTCGGTGGCACTAGAAGTGATTCCTCCTCTCAATATTCATCTTCGTCAGCGATTGGTAGCTTATATAGCAATCATATCCCTGTCCAATCTACCACCGTTGGCCCTTGGTTATGGAAGGTTGTGAATATTAAGGAAAGAAACACAAAGTGCGAACTACGCAGATGACAAGTTGACTAAGATTGGGTCGAAGTGACCAAAAGAGCAGAAAAGACAGAGCAAAGTAAGAGAAAGCAAGCCATTGGATGAGTAGATTGAGGAAGATAGATCATCATGGAAGATGGATCATGGATGACTCAGCAAGCGGAAAAAGACACCAACAGATTCTTTGGAGCACCTCACAAGAAATAAGGAAAGACAGGTTGGTGAAGCCCTGAAAAACATGGGTCAAGTTGACCTAGGGTTTTAGACACCTAGGGTTTTGGTATTTATGGTTTTGACACCTAGATTTCATTCTAAGGATGTATGAGAGTCATTTTAATGTATAAATAAAGTTCAAGAGGACCTGGGATGGGTTAGAGAGAGATTATGTATGATGAGTGATTGTTGTTATTGTTGAGAGAGAAGTATTGTGTGGTGAGAGAAGTCTGTGTTGTAAGATCTTCAAATGGGTGCGAATATCAACCCTATAGTTGGGTGAATAGGGAGGGGAGAGAGGAGAAGAGAAAGAAAGAGAGAGATATGCAAGCTAAGTGTAGATAGAACTATATTCTTTCATCTAATATATTATAAAGCGCAATTATGTGGACGTATCCCTAGGGAGAGGGTGAACCATGTATATCCTGTTGTTTTGTGTGATTGATGTTGCATTCTTAGGATCTCTGATATATTGTTAATGCAATATTGTGTTATATCTTATATATAGTTTGTGAAATAGACTTAAGAAAGATAAAGAATAACCAGATCTATGTGAGCATGTTCCCTTGGATCCTCTTTGCATTTCCTCTAGTTGTAGACACCTGTGTCCTGCAAACCCCCTATAACTACTTCGGGTGAGACTGCATCTGATTTGCAGGTGTTTCTGAAAGGGCCAGTAGTTAGGGATTGTTGGTGAGTTGTTAAAACTGAACCTTGGGTCGGCCTCTGTGCCAACAAATGGTTCTATTGTCGGGACCAGGATCTTCTTGAGGGAATGTCAAGGTCATTTCCATCGAAGACAAAGATTGAAAAGTTCATAGAAGAACAAGAGAAGGAATTCGTCGAAGCTCAAAATAAGAATCATAATATTAGTACAGAGGATTGGTTGGGAAGGTATATATTTACTGATATACATGAGATTTTCTTTGGAGGAATTCATAAGGAGCTATACGAGTGGCTAGCCAAATTAGTAGATACCCAGTTTGAGATCAGACTCAGACTGCCTGTGGTTTGGACGTCGGCGCTAATCAAGAAGGTCAAGAGATTTGATAACGCCATGTCAAGAGCAGCAGATCATTGATTTAATAGTACCATTGGAGGGTATATCACTGAGTTTTCTATTGACAGAGTAGAATCATATAGACAAGCAGAGAGATATTTCTTTAAGGGACCGAGAGGAAAATTTTTACACTTCTTGAAGTTGAAGATAAAGATGTTATTTCATGAGAATAACATCCTGAAGATATATTAGTAGGTCATATTGAAAAATCTAATGTTCAAGAATTGAGACAGTGACAACGACACAGAGGTCGGACACACGCGTAGTGGGAGAAATTTTAGAGAAGTTCCTCTGGTGGACTTGTTTGAGCAGAATCATGAACTACCAGCATAGGAAGAAGGGTTCTACAGTGGAGAAGAATAATAGTTACTAAACGAGGAACATTCAGAGTCTTCTAGGGAAGAATAAGGGAAGACTGGAGAACCTCGCTGAGAAGAGTCTGGAACTTTAGGAACTGTGCAGACTGTTAACGTAAGTACCGTTACACCTCCTATTGTTTTAACAAAATTAAGTAACCAGAGTAACCTAAGTTATCAGAACACTCAGAGCACTTGTACAAGTGGTTCAGTGCATACTTAGTTAGGAACCCTAAGAATATCTATGGAAGATGATATGAGGTTACCCACCTTTAGGGGAGATGGATCTGAAGATCCTGATCAACATAGGTTCTTATGCGAAGCTGCATGGAGTATTAAGAATTTCATCAATGAAGTTGTTAAGAGATCTCATTTTAGTACTACCCTAAGAGAAAGCGTAGTAAGATGGTACATGAAGTTCATCCAAGGATTTGTTAGGCCGAAACCATTGAATGAGATCAAGAGTGCATTGATTTAAGAATTCAAGAAACCCAAGTCGGAGTCACAGTGCATCATAGAGTTGAAACAAATCAAGTAGAAAATAGCTGAACCTGTTTGGGAGTTTGATCAGAGATTTAAGACCCTGACAGGTCATTTGAGTTTTAATATTTCGAATGGAGAAAATAAAGAATGGTTCATTTTGTTATCACCATATAATTCCCAGCTGGTGTCCGAGTTTCGGAAATTTTATGATGGATTAAATCGTCGCAGAGATGTGATAAATTTAGAGGACCTGTCNCTGGTGGCATTTGGATGAAATAGTGGAGATATGAAGAATAAAACTCAACATACCGTCGATCTCAAAAGTGGCCTGGATCAACGACTGAGATGTGTATCGAAGATACAACTAGCATGGATATTAAGCGGTCGAGGGCGGGCTGGGGAAAACCGTCACAATTTTTTGTGGGATATGTGGCACCCTTAGAAGCACATCGGAAAGGAGGGTTGTCTGACCAAAACCACCTTTTCCAAACTTCGATGTCAAAATTGTCAGGAAAGACACTAACCGTAGATATTGAAACGACCCGAATCAATGGCCGAGGTGCAATTCGGCGATCGAAGTAGCACGAGAATTAGACGACAGGGGGTGGACCAGGGAAAACTGTCGTTGTTTAAATCATGGACATGCGGCGTTCTTTGAGACACATCGGGGCTAAGGTTGGTTCATCCAAAACCTCTTTTCTCCAAAATCCGATGGTAATAGACGCCTATAAAAGGAGGGACCCCGAGCATTATTCTATGAGTATTTGAAGTAGTCGAACATTCGGAGATTTGGCGCAAAGCTTCTATCCAAATTTCAAAATTCAGAACCAAACCAGACCAATTTTCTCTCCGCTTATCAGGTATTCATCACAATGGCTGCCAATCCTGTTGTTTTATCTGTGAGTGAACCAGATACTCCCTCCAGGGAGGATTCCCTAATTGATAGAGATTCTAACATTTTCGACACAATAAGGATAGTCTCACCCATTTCTGTTTCTAAAGTGAATTTTCTGAACAACGTTGGATCCCACATATCATTTCTTAAAGTGGCTCGAGCCTCTTTCACCCCTTATGTCATAGAAACAATTTTCCCATTCCCCGAATTTGTGAGCTGGTGTGCAGAGAGATATTCCCAGGGAGAAAGAGTCATCTTAAACAAATTAGGGACAAAATTCATGTGTAAAATAGATGGTCCCTCACTCTGACATGCCCTAAATATACCAGATGCCTCCCCTATAGTGTCAGAACCCTTTGAGGAACAGAGAATGATTATGATTTATAGAGAATGCTTGCTCGAGGTAGAAACCCTGTTTCTGCAAACCATAGTCAAACTTGAATATCATTTAGAAAGTCTATCCCTGCCTACCAATCTAAGCTTCATGATCGTCAAAGTCTAGTGGGCTTGTTCTCTGCTGAGTCAAATTCTAGGTCTAGACAATGACAAGTTTGTGGTAGAGGTTATGCTAGGGATCTTGTTAATTTTCTTCCTGTCTGGGCAGTCAGTCTGTGTCAGTTTCAATGAATTTATTGTGGAGAATATACATTAAGAGCTGGTTAATTTGAGTTCATTAAGACATTTAGAAACTATTCTCATCTGTTGATAATGTTTCTAGGATCTAACAATACCGAGCTTCCCAAAGCTGCGTTTATTTCGACCGAGTGTAAAAAGATCACCATGCTCATATTCATCAAGAAAATCATGTCCAGAATATACAGTCTCATCTTTGGTTCATATTTTCCAAGAGTCCTGGAAGAGATGAAGAGTTTGTTGCAGTGGAGTCCGGAGAATACGATGGGAGACTGGATGCTTTTCACTATGTCCACCATGATTTGGGTATACGGATGCCAAGAAGGACCTCACCTTTTACCAGATTTCCCGACTCCTAGGATATTTTCTTTGGAATTTAAAACACAAAGGATCATCTCAGAGACTGAACACTTCCTCAAGGCTCACAAGGATTCAAATATGAAATTCATGTTTGTGGTGGGTCCTTTTATGGTGAAGAGAAAGTCTTCTTTGCCTCAAATTCAGTCTAAACTAAATTCATTTGGGTTCACAAAATTGCAAGGAAGAAGATATGATCCACATCAGGTTATATCAAAGAGGACATTGGCGAGCAGACAAGGCCCTTATGAACACGAGCACATTGAAGAACTAGATAAATTGACCAATCTAGAGACCTGCACAGAAATGGAGGTCATCACACTGCATGATCAAGAAAAATAGACATATATTACTTCCCAGCAAAGATCAACACAAAAACCCTCACTCAAGTTGATTATCAAGGCTCCTAAAATGAGCATCTTCAATAAGAGAAGTAGTTCAGAAGCCCTAGGGGCTAGAAGCCAACAAGACAACCTCAAGAAAATGAGATCCACATCACCTTCTCCAATTATTGACTTGGAATAAGAAGAACAAAAAGAAAAGACATGCATGGAGATGGTAGATACTAAGATCTAGAATGAAGATATCAATCCTGAAAACAAACCACAAAACGAAGGCAGCATGAAGGTCTTCAGCAGCAGGAAACACATATTTGGCCAGACTCTCAGGATGGTTTATCAATATAAGGAAGACTTGCTACATCAGTATGACGTGAAAGGGAGTATGGACAATAGTGATATAAAGGATCTTTTGCCTGAAGTAGAAGGGACATCTCAACGCAATTCTCACCTACTCTCAGTCATATATGTCGAGAATAAGACATTCAACATTGCAGTGGCTTATAATGATAAGGTATCTGAGTTCAAGGTACACTGTGAGAACATCGGTGTTCCTGACAAAGTGAAATTCCACAGAAATGTCAGTGATATGTTGTACACTGATTACCTAAACTTAACTCTGAAGGTTGCAAGGTTGACAACACATGTATTGAAACTTGATGGATAACTGAAACAAGAAAAGGTGTCCAACAAATCTTGGATGATGAAGGTAAAAAGCTTAGAGTCTGAAGGTCCATAGGGGGTGAAATCCTCTCTGGACGAAAAGGATAAAATGATCCAAAGTTTGAAGAAAATATTGAAGATGTCACCTACAGACCATCCATAGATAATAGAGTTAACTGCTTTGGAGCAGGAAAAGGAAACCTTCAGACAAGAGACTCTAGACTACAAGGCTAAAGTGTTTCAATTGGAGAAGGAGAAAGAAAGTTGGTCACAGATGCAGGCGACAACATCAAATATGGAGATTATCATACCTGCTAATGCAAAGGTTGGATCAAATGATGAGGGGTTAGTTTAGGCTATGTCCCGGATAAGTTTGAAAATAGGCGAGATCAAGAATCTAAAAGAAAACTTAGAAAAGTTGAAATAAGAGGTGAAGGTGAAGGACGATAAATTAACTAAACTCCATAGAGAGAACCAAGACCTTCAGGAAAGAGTGAACAAGATAAAAACCAGATGGAAGGGTAAAACGCTACTACAGGGAGCCAAACATGTGATATGGATGCGATTGTTGTAGAGGTTGCTAAATTCAGAAGTTATATGAACTTTATCAACAACAATGACAACATGGCTACTACATCTTGGAACAAATGCACTATTGTAAATGAGGTGCTAGCGAAGAAGCGCTCGGAATGGGCCCAAAATGCCATCGATTTATTAAATTCCATACCAACTGTCGATCTTCAAGCCATTGGTGTGAAAGACATGACCGCTTTAATCATTTCATCCAAGAGAATCATTGCTAAACACAACCTACTCAAATCGGTTCAAAATAAAGTTGTGAAAATGGACCTTAGCATACAGGAGTTTAAAGATGCCTTTGAAAAATTGTTTTCTAAAGGCCTCCCCTCATGTTGGGATGGTAAAGGCTCATTATACAAGTAGGAATATTATCACATTCTTCTCATGCAATGAAGGATGGACCATTCCAGGTTTGAAGATATGGAATAAAGTCTGAAAGGCCCTATCTTGGTAGAACATTTAGCTACTGATTTAGAAATTCTGAACAAATTCAAAACAGTGAAATTCAACATGCCAATCATGTCCTACGCAACGTGCACCGACCTGGAAATTTCTATTAAAGAAATGATGGAATATGAAATCCCCTCTGATGCGCAATGGAAGGAACTTGTGTGGTTGAGAAAGACAAAATGCCACATCCCCAGAACCAGTAGATGATCTCTAGTTGTCACCCATATTACAGGATCTAACAGAAGTACAGAGCAGGCCAGATGTAGCGAAAGAAACTAGGTGGTTAGAGAGACTATTCATAATGGTGAAACATTTCTTTTTTGCTAATGATTGTAAGTCATTTCTTATACCAAAATTGACATCTGAAACTGTTGCATAAGCTGAAACTTTTCAGTTTTAGTTATTTTTTATCAAACTGTATAAGTACTACGAGGATTGAATCAGTTAATGTTGGCAGAAGTGCAAGAGAACCTTTTTGGTTGTATCAAACTCTATTTGTAAATTTTCTAAATCTGAATTGAATACAAATGCAGAAGGTTTTGAAGTCTCTATGAAAAGATTCTAATGGGTGGTGATATGAGATTTGTTTCCTTTCATCGTACATATTTCCTGTAGCCTGTCATTTCATTTACATTTTATTCTGTTTAAATTGGAGAAATTAAAGGCCCAAAATTCGTCCTGTGACGCTCTTGTCTTAAATAATTTAAACTATGTGATTATCTTTTTAACTTATTCAAAATCCATTTCAGCAATGCTTTGATGCAGTTATGTGTCTTCTTTATCTTCCTACACATATTTTTATTTCAAGAATAACTCATATTCATCGCCTTATTTAGCCTTTGTCCTCTGGAGAGTTCTATCAGCCAATGCATTGTTTCCATTCACTTTCAGAATTTTGACACTATAGCCCATCATGTTCCCCCCTTCTTTGCCATCAACTTTATTAAAAATCCCCAAAACAAACCAACTCTAGCCACCGATTTCCATAGATATATCAAGTGACACGAGAGAGACTTCTATGAGTTGAGCAGGCTAGTGCCTTAGCTCTAAAGCTTGTTGAAACAGTTATCTATGTCATTTGTCTATTCCATCGGACAGAATTTATAGAGTGCTAATATTTTGGCGCCGTTGTCGGGGACTAAATCGAAAACGTTTCCCTAGGAAAATGACTTAAAGCTTTAGTTTGATCCCTGAGGGTGACAATGGACCAAATACCTTATTGGCTAAAGATTGTCTTTACCCTGGTGACTCCATTAACCAGAGACCAGTTGTACTACGATGTGTAAGATATAAATCCTAGCTCCTGAGAAAATCCACACTAGGAGAAACCCAGACCCCAAGCCTGTAGTCCCTATCTCTAGCCTTGAAAATATTGGCCGAAGAAGAAAATAAAGGACAGTAACCCTTGTGTTACATCCAGACCAATATTCGTCCTTACCTAGAGAGGGATTGATCAGTAACGAAGACCTTGATTTTGACCTAAAATTTGAACACTCCCTGTTCAGAACCAGGTCTTAATTGCGTTTAGACGAGACCCTATTTGATGAAAAAATATTTCAATATTTGATTCTAGCCGCTCCTGTCAAACCTGTAGTGCCTCCTGTCTGAAACCGACAGCCACTCCGACCCCTCACAACAACTATGGCGGCCAGATTTTCTCCTCTCATACTGCCTATTGTATTGCATGACTTACCCCAGGAGTAAAACCTAAGGATTAAGCTATATGATGTTGAGGGTAACATATCAGCCCAGAAGCACCTAGACTGGTTTAATGACTTCATATACTTAGAGGAGTTGGATTTTGCAGATGTGAAAATGAGGTTGTTCGCACAAAGCCTTGCAGGATATGTAAGAAAGTGGTTCAGAGCCCTTGCACCAGAAAGCATCGCAGATTTCACATCTTTTGAGACACTCTTCCTTACCAGATGGGGAGATAAGAAAAACCCCCTTCAGTTGTTGACACACTACAAAAATATGAAGAGGTCTCCTGATGAAACAATGCAGGAGTTTTCGGCTAGATTCATGAAAGTATATAATGTGATTCCTGATGAAGTAAAACCCCCACCTAAAGTTGCTCAGCTTAGATATGTTGATTCTTTCGAAAGTGATTTTGATTTATTATTGAGGGAATGAAGATCTTCCATGCTAGATGATATGATGACAGATTCCATTGAAGTCGAAGTAAACCTAATGGCTTCAGGAAAAATGAAATCTAATTCTGGCAGAAGCATGGGAAAAACTCAGGATAAGGCACAAAATTCCACGTCACAAACCTTAGAAGAAATATTCGAAGTGACGATGAGAAACATGGAAAGGATGATGGAAAGAATGGCGCTGGGAAACAGACCCAACCCTAGGGAACAGGCAGATGGTCCACCTAGAAATCCGAGGAGACCTGTCGGTCCACAAATCTGGCAAAGGGAGCAGAGGAATCAGGGTAATCAAGTAGCTCAAGCACATCAAACAAATCAGGGAAATCAAGGAAATCAGGGAGAACAAAAAGTAAGACCCCCTTGTCAGAATAATTATATGAATGAAGATTATGATGAATACTTTGAAGATAATATGAACTGTTGCGATGACAAAGAAACTGAAGTGTTTTTGACCAAGGAAGAACATGACCATTTCATGGATGCGAGTGAAATCTTCTTGCAAGATGAAGAGGAAAGGTTATCAGTAGAAAAAGAATATGACAAGACTGGATTGCAGAATGCCATCATGCAATTCCAAAGGAAATACAATATCCAAAATCAAAAGGTGCCTCAAAATCCTCTGAAAGGTAATCTCCCAAAGGCAAACCTCACCAAAGATGCTCAGAGTAACGTTCCCTCTTCCAGTCAGCCCCAAAAAGATTATGTTGTGAAAGACTCCACTGCAAAGGATGCTACAGATAAGGGCAAGCAGAAAGAGGAACTGCAAAAGAAAATATTGACAAGAAAATAAAGTGTCCCTAAAGAGGTAGAAAAAACTCCGTCCTCTTTTGACTTCGAAAGTGAGATGGCTAAGATTAAGATTTCGGTACCCTTTAATGAATTAATCAGAAATAGTGAATACAAAAGTCAGGTCATCAAGATGCTTAAGATGGGACAAACCTCTAATACTTTGAACATACAAGATGACCACCCAGCCATTTTATTTGGGCCGAGAGTATAATAAAGCGGTGAAAACGAAGAAGTTCCCCCTTTCTATGTAAGCCTAAAAATCCACAACATAACCTTACCCAATGCTATGCTAGAAACTGGAGCATATCACAATCTGATGCCTAAAGTGGTCATGGAACAACTGGGCCTTGAGGTCACAAGTCCCTACAAGGATATAATCTCTTTTGATTCAAGGAAGGTGAAATGCCTTGGCATGATAAAGGACATGGTCGTTTCCTTGGCACAAATCCTGGCGACGAATATGGTGATGGACATAGTGGTCGCTGATATCCCTCTGAAATTTGGCATGTTGTTGTCCAGATCATGGGCTGCAAAATTGAAAGGAACCCTCTAAATGGACATGTCATATGCCATGATTCATGTCTTTGGTCAAGACAGAATATTGTATAGGGAAGTTCTATTGAAATATATGGTCATCAACAAATCACAACCTACCAACCATCCTATATACTCAGTAAGCACTGAGTTGGAGTCTTCCATTTTCTTCAATGATATATGCTCGGGAGCAGAAGAGATGGAAATAGTCCTGGCAGATAAAGGTATACCTGGGAAACAATTGGAAGAAATTTCAGAACAGCAGGGTGACCTAGAAGATCAGATATGGAAAATAAACTTTGATGGAGTTGCATGTAGAGAAGGAGCTGGAGCTGGCATGTGGATAAATCATCCCACATGAGATGTGAAATTATTCTCTTACAAACTTGTTTTTGAATGTACAAATAATATGGTCGAATACGAGGCGTTAATATTGGGATTGAAAGTCTTGGAAGAGTTGGGCGCCAAAAGGATCATTGTACTTGGAGATTTTGAACTCATCATAAATCAAATCAAAGGCATCTACTAGTCTAGACATCCTAGACTGAGGGCTTATAGAAATCTGGTATTAGAACTTCTTGAGAGATTTTCATTATGCAACCTCTCAACAATTCCACGAGAGCAGAATCAAGTTGCAGATGCACTGGCCACTTTAGCAATGGTGTTCAAAGTCCCAATTTTTCCTAAAAAAAGATACAAGGTTGAAGTCAAGTACAGACTGACGATACCAGACAATATGAAACATTGGCAAGTCTTCAAAGACGATAAATAGATAGAAAGCTCCCTCAAGATGGAAAATGAGTTCGAGAATTTAAGCATTGATGAATGTTACGACAATGAAGTAGATGTAGATGCTTTCACCAAAGAAGGATACTTTTACAATCAAATTGCTAGCAGAGATATCGTGCAACTGAAGAGAAATGTTATCCCCAAAGTCCTAGTACCATTGGAAAAAAAAATTGATAACAACGATGTGGCCAGAATTCCAAAGATCACAGGAGATGAAGGGGACATGGAGGATTGTAACATTGGTACTATAGAAGACCCAAAGATCATTAAACTATCCAAGAAGCTCAACCCTGAAGTAAAAGAGAGGTATGTAAAATTGATGAAAGAATTCCCTGATTTTTTTTCCTGGAGCTATGATGACTTGAAATTTTATGATACTAGTATAATCCAGCATGTCATCCCGATAAAAGAAGATCACAAACCATTTAAACAAAATTTGAGAAGAATAAACCCTCTGTTGTTACCATTGATAGAGAAAGAAGTGAAGAAATTGTTTGAAGCAAAAATCATATTGTTCCTAAAATTCTCCAAATGGGTAGAAAATATAGTACCTATCAAAAAGAAGAGTGGGGAGATCAGATTGTGTGTGGACTTCAAAAATCTAAATAAGGTATCTCTTAAATATAACTACCCTTTCCCCAAAATGGACCACATTCTATAGAAGGTAGTGGGCTCTCAAAATATGTCGATGTTGGATAGTTTCTCAGGATACAACCAGATCATTGTACATCCTGATGATCAAGAAAAGACAACATTCACCACACCTTGGGGAACATTCACGTATGCCAAAATTCCATTTGGACTTATGAACGCTGGAGCAACATTTCAAAGGGATATGGACATAGAATTTTCAGATGAAAAAGATAAATTCATTGTTATATACCTGGACGACATCACTGTGTATTCTGCTACAGATGAGGAGCACATCAAACATCTCAGAAGGGCGTTCTAGAAATGCAGAAAATTTGGCATATCATTGAACCCAAACAAGTCAAACTTTGCCATGGAAGAAGGGAAGCTCTTAGGGAATATCATTTCTAAGGAAGGGATAAAGGTAGACCCCAGTAGGGTTGAAGGCATATTGAAGATCGGCATACCCAGAAGAAAAAAGGAAGTACAATCCTTTCTAGGTAAAGTAAATTTCCTGAGAAGATTTATTCCTAATTTAGCAGAGATCATAAAGCATATCACCAACATGTTAAAGAAAGGAAATGAAATCAAATGGATCTCTGAGGCTAGAAAGTTTTTCGAAGACATCAAAGTAGCATTAACAAATGTTCTTGTGCTGGCGAGTCCTAATTTCGAGAAAGATTTCATACTTTTCTCTTTCGCTCTAGAACACACAATTGCAGGGGTATTACTTCAGAAAGATGACCAAAATTTTGAGAATCTCGTAGAATACTATAGTAAGACATTGAGAAACGCTCCTTTAAAATATGACATCATGGAGAAGCAAGCGTATGCTTTCGTCAAAGCATTGAAAGAATTTAGAGTGTATATTCTACATTCACGTAGTATTTCTTATGTCCCCAACAGCTCGGTAAAGGACATCTTAACTTAATATGATCTTGAAGGGAAGAGGGGAAAATGGATTGCAATGTTATTAGAATATGATCTCGACATCAAGCCCATGAAGTTGATCAAAGGGCAGGGACTTGCTAGACTAATGGCACAAACAAACTGTGAACTTTTAGGAATAAAATTCACTACAGACATGTCAGAAAATACAGCAGAGGAAGAGAGGGAGACTCCACATATATCTCAGAAATTTCTTGACTCTGCGTGGTATGCAGACATTATCTTTATGTTAAAAAATCTGCAACCTCCTCCTGAATATAACAAAACAAAGGCTAGGTTATTGAAACTAAAGGCGGCAAAATTCTGCATTGTAAATGGATTACTATACTGGAAAGACCCAGGAGGAATTTTACTGTGTTGTTTGATAGAAGAGGAAGCGAAAAGAACCATCAGGGAATTCCATAAAGGAGACTGTGGAGGTCATCATTATTGGAAGACAACTGTACACAAAATCTTGAGAGCTGGTTTTTATTGGCCTAGTATTTTCTCTAATGTTTACAAGGAGGTTTCAAAGTGCCAAGAATGCCAAATCTTCAATGGGAATGGAAAGTTGCAGTCTCTGTCGTTGAAGCCCATTTTAGTAGAAGCTCCTTTCAGGCAATGGGGCCTGGATTTCATAGGAGAGATACACCCAGAATATTCATCTCAACAAAAATGGATCCTGACTGCAACAAATTATTTTACTAAATGGATTGAGTTTGTTCCTATGAGACAAGCTACAGATGACGTTATCATTCGGTTTCTGGAAGACAATATTTTGTCCAGGTTTGGATGTTCAGTCAAGATTATAACAGAAAACGTAGGGTCTTTTAAATCTAAAAAAATTGAGAAATTTTGCAGTGATTACAATATCACTCTTGGCCATTCTACGTCATACTACCTGCAAGGAAATGGATTGGCCGAGTCTTCAAACAAAATCCTGGTCAGAATCATAAATAAAGTGTTTCAATAGAATAAAAAGGTGAGGCACAAGAAGCTCATCCATGCACTGTGGGTGGACAGGATATCCCCAAAGAGATCCATTGCCACATCTCCTTTCTAGATCGTCTACAGTACAGAAGCCATCTTTCCTATGACACTCAGATTGCCAGTGATGAAGTTATTACAAGAGAAAGAAGTAGAGACGAATTCCAGTCAGAGAAGGGAGGATGAACTCATCAGCTTGCAGCAGACCAGAGAAAAGGCTTTCAACAACGCCCAACTACGTCAAGAGAAAATCAAGGAAGTTTTCAACAGACGTACCAAAGTGGACGACTTCAAACCTAGAGACTGGGTACTAAGATGGGATACCAAGAATGAAAACAAAGGAAAACATGGAAAATTTGATCACCTGTGGCTGGTCCCATTCAAAATTATAGCTTACCATGGGAACAATGCTTATTTGTTGGAGGAGAGTAATGGAGAACTCATCGGAGGAGGGCCTGTGAATGGCAGGTTCCTCAAGCACTACGTCGTTTAAAAGATCATCACTCACCATTCATTGTACATGACCACTTTCGGTTTTGGTTTTTATTTAAGTATGAAGATTGAGATAAAAACAACATGGTCGAAGCACGAGGTGAAGGCCCTAAGATGTGGTAAGTAGTTTTGAAGTTTTTCAATAAAATAAAGGGATCCAAATCACACACATAAGCTTACAACCCAATGGGTAGGCACTTGGTCTACAGTTCTTTGCTACCTTGTGGGGAAGATAGCATCCCCATTTGGAGCCAATGTTATCACCATATAATTCACATCTAGTGTCTGAGTTTTATGATGGATTAAATTACCGCAGAGCTATGATAAATTTAGAGGACCCGTCTATATCTGGAGGTGTTTGGACGAAATAGCATAGATATGAAGAATAAAACTCAACAGACCGTCGATCTCAAAAGCGGCCCGGATCAACGACCAAGACGTGTATCATATATACAACTAGCACGAAGATTAAGTGGTCGAGGGCGGGCCAAGGAAAATCATCACGATTTTTTGCAGGACGCGTGACGCCCTTAGAAGCACATTGGAAAGGAGGGTTGTCTGAACAAAACCACTTTTTTCAACCTCCAGTGTCAAATTTTTCGGGAAATACGCTGACCATAGATCTTGAAACGACCCAGATCAATGACCGAGGTGCAATTCATTGATCGAAGTAGCACGAGAATTAGCCGACAGGGGGTGGACTGGGGAAAACTTCCCTGGTTTAAATCATGGACATGTGGCATTCTCTGAGACACATCGGGGCTAAGGGTAGTTCATCCAAAACCGCTTTTCTCCAAACCCTGATGGTAATAGATGCCTATAAAAGGAGGGACCCTGGGCATTATTCTATGAGTATTTGAAGCAGTTGAACGTTCAGAGATTTGGCACAAAGCTTCTATCCAAATTTCAAAATTCAGAACTAAACCAGACCAGTTTTCTCGTCTCTTATTAGGTATTCTTCACAATGGTTTCCAATCCTGTTGTTTTATCCATGAGTGAACCAGATACTCCCTCCAGGGAGGATGCCCTAATTGATAGAGATTCTGACTTTTTCAACACAGTGACGAATATCTTGCCCGTTTCTGTGTCTAAATCGAATTTGATGATCAACGTTGGATCCCACATATCCTTTCTTGAAGCGACTCGAGCCTCTTTCGCCCCTTATGTCGCAGAAACAATTTTCCCATTCCCTGAATTTGTGAGCTGGTGTGCAGAGAGATATTCCCAGGGAGAAAGAGTCATATTAAACAAATTAGGGTCAGAAGTCCTATGTAAAGTAGATGGTCCCTCACTCCGACATGCCCTAAATATACCATACACCTCCCCTATAGTTTCAAAACCCTTTGAGGAACAAAGAATGATTATGATTTATAGAGAATGCTTGTCCGAGGTAAAAACCTTGTTTCTGCAAATCATAGTCAAACCTGAACATCATTCAGAAATTCTATCCCTGCCTGCCAATCTAAGATTCATGATCATCAAAGTCCAGTGGGCTTGTTCTCTGCTAAGTCAAATTCTAGGTCTAGACAATGACAAGTTTGTGGTAGAGGTTATTCTAGGGATCTTGTTAATTTTCTTCCTATCTGGGAAGTCAGTCTGTGTCAGTTTCAATGAATTTATTGCGGAGAATATACATCAACAGCTGGTTAATTTCAGTTCGTTACGACATTTCAGATACTATTCTCATCCGTTGAGAATGTTTCTGGGATCTAACAATACCAAGCTTCTTGAAGCCGTGTTTATTTTGACCGAGTGTAAAAATATCACCATGCTCATCTTCATCAACAAAATCATGTCCAGAATACAGTCTCATTTTCGGTTCATATTTTCCAAGGGTCCTAGAAGAGATGAAGAGTTTGTTTCAGCCGAGTCCAGAGAATATGATGGGAGTCTGGATGCTTTTCACTCAGTCCACCGTGATTTGGGTATACTAATGCCAAGAAGGACCTCACCTTTTACCAGTTTTCCTGACTCCCGGGATATTTTCTTTGGAATTTATAAGACAAAAGATCATATCAGATATTGAACACTTCCTCAAGGCTCACAAGGCTTCAAATCTGAAATTCTCATTCATGGTGGGTTCTTTTCTAGTGAAGAGAAAGTCTTTTTTGCCTCAAATTCAGTCTAAACTAAATTCATTTGTGTTCACACAATTGCAAGGAAGAAGATATGATCCACATCAGGTTATATCAAAGAGGATATTGGAGAGAAGACAAGGCCCTTATAAACATGAGCACATTGAAGAACTAGATAAATTGGCCAATCTAGAGACCTGCACAGAAATGGAGGTCATCACGCTGCATGATCAAGAAAAGCAAACAGAGATTACTTCCCAGCAAAGCTCAACACAAAAACCCTCACCCAGGTTGATTATCAAGGCTCCTAAAATGAGCATCTTCAATAAGATAAGTAGTTTAGAAGCCCTAAGGGCTAGCAGCCAACAAGACACCCTCAAGAAAATGAGAGCCACATCACCTTCTCCAATTATTGACTTGGAAGAAGATGAACAGAAAGAAAAGACATGCATGGATATGGTAGATACTAAGATCCAGAACGAAGAGATCAATCCTAAAAACAAACCACAAAATGAAGGCAGCATGAAGGTCTTCAACAACAAGAAGCACGTATTTGGCTAGTCTCCCAGGACAGTTTATCAATCTAAGGAAGACTTGCTACATCATTAATTTGTGAAAGGGAGTATAGCCAATAGTGAGATAAAGGAGATTTTGCCCGAAGTAGAAGGGACATATCAGTGCAATGCTCACCTACACTCAGTCAGATATGTCAATAAGAAGACATTCAACATTGCTGGCTGATAATGATAAGGTATCCGAGTTCAAGGTACACTATGAGAACATCATCGCTCCTGACAAAGTGAAATTCCACATAAATTTCAGTGGTATTTTGTACACTGATTACCTAAACTTAGCTCTGAAGGTTGCAAGGTTGACAACACATGTATTGAAATTGGATGGACAACTGAAACAAGAAAAGGTGTCCACCAAAGCTTGGATGATGCAGGGAAAAAGATTAGATTATGAAGGTCCACAGGGGGTGAAAGCCTATTTGGACGAAAAGGATAAAATGATAGAAATGTTTAAGAAAAGATTGAATATGTCACCTACATACCATCCACAGAAAACAGAGTTAAGTTCTTTGGAGTAGGAAAAGGAAACCTTTAGACAAGAGGCTCTAGACTACAAGGCTAAAGTGTTGCAATTGGAGAAGTTGAAAGAAAGTAGGTCACAGATGCAAGCAACAACATCAGATATGGAGATTTTCGTACCTACTAATACAGAGGCTAGATCAAATGATGAGGGGTTAGTTCATGCTATGTCCCAGATAAGTTTGAAAATAGGCGAGATCAAGAATCTAAAAGAAAATTTAGAAAATTTGAAATAAGAAGCGAAGGTGAAGGACGAGAAATTAACTCAACTCCATAGAGAGAACCAAGACCTACAGGAAATATTGAACAAGATAAAAACCAGATTGAAGGGTAGAACACTACTACAGGGAGCCAAAAATGTGATATGGGACGTGATTGTTGTGGAGGTTGCTAAATTCAAAAGTTATCTAAACTTTATCAATGACAAAGACAACATGGATGCTACAGATCGGAACAAATGCGTTGTTGTAAATGAAGTGGTAGCGAAGAAGCCCTCGGAATGGGCCCAAAATGTCATCAAATTATTAAATGCCATACCAACTACTGATCTTCAGACCATTGGTGTGAAATACAGGACCGATTTAATCATTTCATCCAGGAGAATCATTGCTAAACACAACCTACTCAGATCAGTTCAGAATAAAGTTGTGCAAATGCACCTTAGCATACAGGAGTTTAAGGATTCCTTTGAACAATTGTTTTCTAAAGGCATCCCTTCATTTTGGGATGGTAAAGGCTCATTATACAAGCAGGAATATTATCACACTCTTCTCATGCAATGCAGGATGGACCATTCCAGGTTTGAATATATGGAAGAAAGTCTGAAAGGCCCTAGCTTGGTAGAAAATTTAACTACTGATTTCAAAATTTTGAACAAATGCAAAACAGTGAAATTCAACGTGTCAATCATGTCCTACGCAATGTGCATCGACCTGGAAATCTTTATTAAAGAAATGATGGACTATGAAATCCCCTCTGATGCGCAATGGAAGGAACTTGTGTGGTTGGAAAAGACAAAATGCCATGTCCCTGGAACCAACAGATGATCTCCAACTGTCATCCATATTATAGGATCCAATGGAAGTACAAAGCAAGCCAGATGTAGCGAAAGAAGCCAGGCGGTCAAAGAGACTATTCACGATGGTGAAACGTTTCTTTTTTGCTAATGATTGTAATTCGTTTCGTATACCGAAACTGACATCCAAAACTGTTGCAGAAACTGAAACATTTCAGTTTCAGTTATTTTTTATCAAACTGTATAAGTACTATGAGGATTGAATCAGTTAATGTTGGAAGAAGTGCAAGAGCACCTTTTTGGTTGTATCAAACTCTATTTGTAAATTTTCTGAATCTGAATTGAATACAAATGCCTAAGGTTTTGAAGTCTCTATGAAAAGGTTCTAACAGGTGGTGATATGAGCTTTGTTTCCTGTCATCGTACGTATTTCCTGTAGCCTATCATTTCATTTACATTTTCTTTTGTTTAAATTGGAGAAATTAAAGGCCCAGAATGCGTCCTGTGACACTCTTGGCTTAAATAATTTAAACTATGTGATTGTCTTTTTAACTTATTTAGAATCCATTTCAGCAATTCTTTGATGCAGTTATTTATCTTCTTTATCTTCCTACGCATATTTTTATTTCAAGAATAACTCAGATTCATCGCCTTATTTATCCTTTGTCCTCTGGAGAGTTCTATCAACTGATGCATTGTTCCATTCACTCTCATAATTTTGACTCCATAGCCCATAGTGTTCCCCCCTTCTTTGCTAGAAACTTTATTAAAAATCCCCAAAACAAACCAAATCTAGCCATCGATTTCCATAGATATATCAAGTGACATGAGAGAGGCCTCTCTGAGTTGAGCAGGCTAGTGCCTCAGCTATAAATTTGGTTGAAACAGTTACCTCTGTCGTTTGTCTATTCAGTCGGACAGAATTTACAGAGTGCTAACACATTGTTTCCCTCTTACCACACATCAGAGTCCCTCTGATGCAATAGAATATCGCTTCGCAATCTGAGGCATTGGAGTTCACCATGAAACTAGAATCAACCTCTATGGGAGAGTCCAGTTCAGGTATGAGTCAAATTTTGAGTCATCTAACTAGCTTATCACTACAGGTCGAAGATATGAAAAAGGATAAGGGAAAAGATAAAAGAGAAGATATTTGGTGTATCAAATGAAAATCAGAAGGTCATGATAAGGAGCATTGTCCTCTATTCCATGAGTACTTGGCTTTAGGATCCCTGAGCCCTTTGAAACAGGTTACTCTACCTTGGTGTGAGGTATGTAGAAATAGACATCTCCCTAGACAATGCTATTACATGCAAAAATATGTCCAGACACCTACCAACCTTTAATGCACATTCTGTAAATCTATGGGGCATGATGAGAAATATTGTAGGTCTTATGACCTCTTTCATGAAAGATCAAGAGACACATATAGAATTCAAGGTGAAGCACAACAAGAAGGAAATACTATGTATTTTAACTACCTAGGAAGAGGAAACTTCAAACCTCATGGTGGCTTCAGAGGAAGAGGACGAGGAGGAGACATGGGTCGAGGACAAGGACAAAGAATTTGTTATAACTGCACATAGCTAGGTCACTTGGCAAGGGACTGTTAGAACCCTTGTACCACTTGCAGTTACTACAACTCATTTGAACATGTCATAGAAGATTGTCCTGCGTTGTTATCCAAACTTTAGGAAAGACGAGGAGGGAACCAAAAAGTATAACTAATCTCAGTAGAACCTCATGGAGTGGATCCTAGAGTCATCTTTATCACTAGAGGAGGCGTTTCTATAGGAGAAGACAGGGTGACTCCAGGAAAGATTACAAAAGAATCAAGATTTAGAAAAGAGGAGGAGAATACACCGGAGTTTGATCCAAAGAAAGAGAAGCATACATTTGAAGAGGCAAGACAATATTTTGGAAGATATTAGACTTCTTCATCGAAGGCACAACCAGAAGTGAGAGAATGTGGAATGCCCCTATCCTTTGATCAGTCTGCTTCGCACAGAGAAGGGAAAGAGGTAAGAAGACTTATGGAATTCTTATGTACTTTCATTAATTTGATTAAGGATGAAAAATCCATACAAGAACTACAAAATTTGATTAGATAGTATGAGATAGGAATGGAAGATCCTCTACTGAATAAAGTAGTACATCAACTATCCAAAAAGAGAAGGAAAAATAAGGAACTACACCTTAATTCCACTAGCAAATTTGGGTCATTTTGCAATGGCTATTTCGACGCTCTTGCGACGTTATGTCATGGATATTGCGACGAATCTTGAGTCCCTGAAACACCGTATCATAGAACGTGGCAATTTTGACGAACTTGAATTATCATCACAAGCACGACGACCTTAGGGAACTTTTCACAATTGCGACAAAAAAAGAAATATCATCGCCAATACGACAATATAGGCAATCTAAGTGAAACCAACATGTCGTTGCACTTGTGACGACAATTTTTGTTGTTTATATAGAAAATGCGTCGCAACAATCTTTGTTGTCATCTCACTTGTAAAGACAACACTACATTGTTTTTATTACACATCTTTCACAGGTATGTCAACATTTCGTTGTTTATATAGCAAATTTGTCGCAACAATTTTGTTGTCATCGCACTTGCGACAACAACATTACATTGTTTTTATTGCACATTCGTCGCAGGTATGTCAACATTTCGTTATTTATATAGCAAATGCATCGCAAAATTTATTTTGTTGTCGCACTTACGATGAAAACATTTCATTGTTTTTATTGCACATCCGTCGCAGGTATGTCAACATTTCTTTGTTTATATAGCAAATGCATTGCAGCAATTTTTATTGTCGTCACACTTGTGATGACAACATTTCATTGTTTTATTGCACATCCGTCGCAAGTATGTCAACATTTCGTTGTTTATATGGCAAATGCACCGCAACAAATGTTTTTTGTTGTCTCACTTGTGACGACAACATTTCATTTTTTTTATTGCACATCCGTCGTAGGTATATTATTGTCGTCGAAATTGCGACGACAATTATTATTTAAAATAAAATAAAATAAAAAATAAAAAATAAAAAAAAATTAGGTTGCAATTTTAATATTAATGTTACCATATTATTAACTTTCAATAGAAAACATTGACGTTAATTATTATTTATATTAATAACTTCTTTTGATTGAAAATTTCTAAAAGTTCATGTGCTCAATCATTGGTTGTAGTGAGAGATTCAAATACAATCATTAACCATATGGAATTCATTGTGTGCTAAAATATTATCATTCAAGGTTACAAGGTTACATATAAAATAAATAATGCAATATAGAAGATGAAAAAATACTCAAAGAAAATGTGTCTAAACTGAAATAAGTGCTCGGGTGGTACAATAACTATTTGATAATACTTATTTCAATAGGTCAATGAAAATGTATGGCTTTGATGTAAGAGTTTCACATGGTGTATTTTACAAATACAAAACACAATCCTAAGACTCTAACACAACTCAATTGACCTTCACTCAAATATTTAAATAGTATTTAGGCATTCAAAGTTCTTCAATGTATGGTGATTCGACCCACCATAGAAAACACATGAAGGCATGAGAGGCACTATGATTCCACTATAGGGGAAGATGAAAGGGGACCTATGGGAAAATAAATCCTATATCTCCAAGGTCATTCTCAGAACTCATATTCTTCTATAATGTGACCTAAATGAAGCGATATACCTTCTTTAACTTATCAACCAATCCTTGAATCTATGTAAGAGGTTGGTGGGGAAAGTATTTTCATGTAATAATGGGAGCATGGGTTGAGTACAATATTCATGCCATGGGAAGTGTAAGAGTCCTACATTCCGCTAGTTATAGGTAATGTCATCCATCATTTCCACCAATGATATCATTGTCATTGACTCTAACATTGTGGGAAGAACTCTAACATTAATTCTCTACATATTTCATGTTTTATTCTCCATTTCCAA
>SNQJ01S0145035.1:0-17705 GCA_010110895.2 Picea sitchensis
CCTTGACCATTTCCTTTATTTCCAAGACATGATTTTGACTCTTTTCAAGAAATTCTTAAGTGTAGTCATGAAGATAGATATAGTCTGGTTCATTATGGTGATAGAGGTATTCAGAGAGACTCTAATCAACCTTTTATTTGGTCTTTGATAGTTTTTCTTCTTCTTCTTCCATGGGATAGATGCTAATAGAACATCATGTTATTGTATTTGAATCTTCTTCTCTACTTGCAGGGGATAATTCAATATCAACATTATTGCAATCGAAATATTGTGGAGAGTCTTTACCTTTATTGATGGTTGAGTCTTCTCTTTTGATTTGATACATCTTCTTGGGAGGATGAGCATATTCTTTGGAGGTATCATCACTAGACATGTCATCTTCAACCTCAATCTGAGTAATAGGACTTGATTCTTTAATTATGTGTGTGTGGTCATATCCAAGGCCATATTTTTTCAAGGGAGATCTTTTTAGACTGAGAATTTTATTAAGGGCTTCAGTCCCTTTCTTTAATTTTTCAACAGTCTTAAGTTGATCCTTTAGTTGTTTACACCTTTGTTTATATTTTCTCAGTTCGTCCAAAGAAATTTCAAGCTCAGCTTCCATATTGACTTTTGCTTCAATGTCTGAGTATTCTTCAAAAGAATCTTCATCACTAGAATTGTTGTAGACTAAACTTTGTTTTGATTGAAATGCCTCATTTGACTTCTCATCTGAGTAGAGGTATTTTAATTTTTCCCAGAGTTCTTTTGCAGAGTTATATTCACCTATCTTCTCTTTGATATCATCAGGTAATCCATCAAGGATTGTATTCATTGCCATTGAGTTAATATTCTTGGATTTCTTTTGAGCTGGAGTCCTTACTCTATTTGGTGGGAAATAATCAGTGATCATTGAATTCCATACATCATGTCCCAATACCTTCATATGACTTTCCATTCTTATACTCCAAAATATGTATTCTTCTTGTCTAAGTATTGGAGTTCCATTCTCATTGTAAATATTTTGTCCATCCATGTGTGCTTAATTTGATCTTCCTTTCAGTTTGTTAGACTGTGCTTGAAGGAACCTTGCTCTGATACCAATTGATGGAATATCCAACAATACTGAGAGGGGGGGTGAATCAGTATTTCTTGCTTTTACTTTTTACCTTCATCCATATTAAGCACACATGTTAATTATTCAATTAAGAAATATATGATGAACAACAAACCCTTATGAACACAAGATTTTATCGTGGAACCCAATTGGAAAAACCACCAACTCTTTTCTCATTAATAAAAAGTTCTTTTACAAAACTGTATTCAAGACACAACTTGATGGAGAGACATTCCCCAAGTTTCTTTAGTTGCAAATGAAAGGATGTTGCCACAGCCCATTTACCATCTACAACTAGAAGGATGCACCCACATTGTCATTCACCAGCAACAACTGGTAGGAGGCTTCAACCATGTTTTTAGTCAGCCACAACTGACAAGGAAGCACCAACTCCCTTTGTTCACCAGCACCAACTGGAAGGAGGCTTTGACCCCCTGTTTAGTCAGCAACAACTCACAAGGAAGCACCAACTCCCCTGCAGGCTCCAACCTGCCCTTGCACCACCCAACCACCCTTAGTTTATAATGCAATACAATCTCTTATGTACTTCACTGAATTTGACTCATACATCCATTGTTGTAATTTCTACTTGTCTGATGCATCCTTTGCTTTGTTTGATCTTTTGTGTCATGTACTGGATTGCATACTTGCTGCTATGTCTTCTTCTTCTCTTAATCTTCAATAAAACATTGACATACACCTTAGAACGAATAGTTCTCCATCTTTGACTCTGCTTTTAATTTTGATCTTCTAATCTCAACCACAGAGACACATTCTTCTCACCACTTTTTCTCGTTTATATAATCTTCAAACGGGTGTGAAATTTAAAACATTATGTCCCTTTATTTGAACCATTGTACCTTTTCATTTAAAACGATAATCTAAACTTTAATTAATATAATTTTTCTTTTTTTATTCATTGTTCATGTTTTTCATGATTTAACTCTCTTTTAATCATGACTGTGTATCGGTTCATTTTTGTGATAAATTGATCACAGTAATGGATCAATTTAATCCTTTATACTCGATCCCTAATGTTTGTTATATTCACAGAGACCGGATTCCGTGAAGGTGCTTCCTTCAAACCATTTTCATATGACCATGTGTTACAGAACCACGGACTTACCGAATATTGTGATGTATAATAGTTTCTTTTTAAAACTTCTTATGTCATATGACCTATGGCATAAAACCACAGGCTTAGAAATTTTGTCAACGCATTACAATATGCAATGTCAAACCTCTTTACCATGTGACCAATGGAGGTAACCTCACATTTAGGTGAGACGCGCTCCTGAGTGTTTATCATTCCAACGGTCACAATTCAATCTCCTGACGAGATGGACGACTGACGGGATTTCGGCACTTTGCCCTTCAAGTCATCGTGACTTCCAATATTACAAAACTCATGATCACGATTTTGCCAAAACAATCAGACGGTTCATATTACCCACTGAGATGGATGGTTGTCGGAATTTCGGAATTTTTCCCATCGAGTCTTCATGACCTCCAACGTCTCAAAAATCCCGATTATGATATCGCCGATATGATCAGATGGTTCACGTCTATTTAGCGGAGACAGATCAATGGTCTACTTTACACTTTAAAATGATCCTTACTTTCCTTAATCTGACGGCCAGGACTTGATCAGGTGTTGAGATGGATGGCTGTTGGGATTTTGGTGTTCTTGTGATGAAGGGTCTCGACACTCCAAGTCGCGATCTCCGAAATAGAACTTGGTTGCACTAGCTCATTCCCTTCTCGTGACCACTATCTATGACCAGGGGCCAAGCCAGAGGAGTGCATCATGATTTCACATATCGCGAACTCCTGATATGAGTTGCCTCACTCAAAGGTCGTGAAACTCTGAAAATGCTTCATAATAGATCAACGTTCCATAGCCTCGGTGATCCGATGGATGACGAGGTTTTGGTACTTTTAACTCACAACCTCTTTACCTCACTTATCCTATCCTTCCACATTGAGATGATCTGACGACTGACAAGAATCAGGTTTAATCCGACAGTTGTTGAGGTTGTCGAAGCATATCAACGGTCGGCAACTTTCCTTGATCCAATGGTCTAGATCTAATCGGGACTTCGC
Organism: Picea sitchensis; assembly: GCA_010110895.2. Lineage (NCBI taxonomy): Eukaryota > Viridiplantae > Streptophyta > Pinopsida > Pinales > Pinaceae > Picea > Picea sitchensis. Next base: position 3,200 of record SNQJ01S0145035.1, read on the forward strand.
ATTTCACGATGTCGGGGGTTAGAGAACCTCCCTTCTTTCGACTCCTGATTTCCTGATATCCGATATTCCAATATCCGCTTACATTGGATCGATGGTCCACAACCCTCCATGATCAAATGGTCCAGATCATATCATGATTTCGTGTTTCAGTATTTCATAGGTTAGAGCACCTCCCTTCTTCCGACTCCTGATATCTGATTTCCTGACATCCGCTTACTTTGGATCGATGGTCCACGATCCTCCATGATCCAATGGTCCAGATAATATCACAATTTCACGTTTCGTGAGTTCATGCAACATTGTCTTTGACTTTCCCGATCTATGAGTCAGCTAAATTCCAATCACTTGCCATGTGTCCTCTTGATCCAATGGATCAGATCATTTCACTACTTTGGAGTGTTAACTAACTCCTGGGCTTATCCTCCTTGTAGCTCCACTGGATCCGACGGCTGACGGGTATTCTTGAAGCAGATCAACGGTCACGATATTTCAATGGCCCTCAAGCCCACGGTCACTCAAATGACTGATGTGTGTTGAATCAAACGATCAACATGGTCAAACTCTTGATTGGACAGCTGCTGAGCTTCTCATTTTGATCGGACGGGTGTTGAGGCTTCTTGCATTTTCTGTGCACTAATCAACTGTTCAGTATTTTCACTGATCCCGACGACATCTCTACAATCCATTCTTACTTTAGAACTTTTGATCATTGAATCATTGTTGATCCTATCGTGATCAACAATATTCATGGTTTTCCTCTATGTGCAATGTCTTATTTCTTCTGATCTTTTGATCTTTTGATTATTCACTTCTCCTGTTCTCTCTTTCGATCTCTGCACACTGTTTGACATCTCTTGCTTTAACTGATATATTTTTTACAGCAATGAAAATCTCATTTGTCATTTAATAATAGATCATCACACTGACTGTTGACATCAATGACAATCTCAGTTGTGGTTATTCATCATTAAAAATAGATCATCACATCGACTATTGACATCAATGACAATATTTCCAACAGTTTGTGCACATATGATCTGTTTTTTGTTATGTTGATTTACAATTGATGTATGTATTTGACTTTCTAATTCCTCAACTGAATCGGCCACTAATTTACACAGGCCTTGACCTATAACAATTTGGGCAGGGGTTATTTCAAGATCATATTCCTATAGTGATGTCATCCAATTTGCCCTTTTCTCACCCGGCTCTTTTTGTACTAACAGATTTCTCACAGCGAGGTAAGGAACGACAACTTTGGTCCTAGATTTCAACAGATAAGACCTGAAGTGTTTCACTGCTTTAAAAATAGCATATACCTGCTGATCTACCGTGGGGTAATTAAGTTCTTCTCCTTTAAAAGCAGAGCTCGTGAAGGCAATGAGTATTTCATTGCTTTCATAGTTTTTTTGTGTAAGCACAGCAGCATAGGATCTGTCAGATGCAAAAGTGTAAAGAGTGAAATCCTGAGAAAAATCAAGACTCATCAGAGAAGGTGCTTATATTATTGATTTTCTAATTGAATCAAAAGATTGACTTTCTTGTGGTCCCCATCAGTACAAAACATCTTTTTTAATTAGATTTTGTAGAGGTCTAACCATTTTTTAGAAACTCGGGACAAATCGTCTGACAAAATTAATCTTACCCAAAAAGGATTGCATGGCCTTTTTGGAAGAAGGAGGAGTAATTTTAGCAATGGCTTGAGTTCTCTCGGGGTCAATAATCATTCCATCTTTAGACACTATAAAACCAAGCAATTTGTCTTGTTCTACTGCAAAGACTGATTTTTTGGGATTGAGAGATATGTCGAACTTGCGGCATCGTTCTAAAACAGCCCTGAGGTGAGACAAGTGATCTTTCTTGTTTTTTTAAAAGACAGTGACATCATCAATATAGACCACTATTGAATGGTTAATGAGGCCACGAAAATCAATATCCATTGCTCTCTGAAAAGTGGTACCGGCATTTATCATTCCAAAAGGCATTTGCATGTAGGTGTAAGTGCCCCACGAGGTATGAAAGGTGGTTTTAAGCTGGTCCAAAGGAGACATAAGGACCTGGTTGTATCCTGAAAAACCATCTAATAAAGATAGTCTCTCGGAACCAGACACCTGTTGTAGAATTTGTTCCATTGGAGGAACAGGGTAGTTGTATTTATCAGATGCTCGGTTTAAATTTCAAAAATCGACACAAAGTCGAATTTCACCACTTTTCTTCCTTACAGGGACTAAGTTAGATACCCATTGAGTATTTCTAACTGGAAAATTATCTTTTCAGTTAGTAATTTATTCAATTATTTTTAACGGTAGGTTCTAATTTAGGATGCATTTTCCTCAATTTATGTTGAAAAGGCTAAGTTTGGGGTTTCATAGGGATTACGTGTTGTATGATATTTGGGTCAAAAGTTTTTAGATCGTCATATGTCCAACCAAATACATATTTATATTCTTTAAATAATTTTATAAAAGCGGATATTTCTTGTTCAAAACATCCCTTTCCCAGATTAATATTTTGAGGATTATCTCGTGTTCCTAAATTTACGGTTTCGTAGAGAAAAGAGGAATTGTTAGCTTTCCAATTAACTACCCCTCTAAACTTGTCATGTGGGTCGTAAAAATTATCTAATCTTACAATATATTTGGGGATATATTTTACCAGTTCGGATGATGATTCTAGAGAACGAGGATCGGATATTACCGTGAAATCTCAGAAATTCTCGTCGTGAGTGGCTTCATCAATAACTGCATCCTGGAAGGTGTCTTCCATATGCATAAAGTTGATGATCTATTGATCATCATCAAATACCCTCCAATTAGTTATTTTGTCCGGAATAGATGGTCTGAATAACAATTCGATCTAAAACGCGTTAGGAGAAAGACCTTAAGCGGGTAACAATTTAGAAGCAACATTGGCTAGTAAATCAGCTTCTGAATTACTAATCCTAGGAATGGAATTTATATTAAATAATAGAAATTTGTGCATTAAACTCCATACCTTGGTTTGGTAACTCTTCAGATGCGGTGACAAACAATGTATTGTGTTTCTTAGATGTTTGACTATGATTTATGAATCACCAAATACTATCAAATTTTGCACATCCATGTCAAGTGCTTTCCTAAGTCCTTGCAGAAGTGCTTCGTACTCGGTTGTGATGTTAGTACATTCAAACTCTAATCGAAAAGCAATAAATGTTTTATTACCTGTAAGGTGGATGAGCACACAGCCAGCACCTACTCCTTCTCGGGATTTGGATCCATCAAAATACAAGGACCAAATGTTTGCGTCATCAGTAGTATTTGGCGTATTTGGCGAAGCAGGTGCCTGAGTACAAACTGTTACTTCAGATTGTTGTTCTGGATCCATGATAGAATAAATTTCAGTCGTGAAGTTACCAAAAAAGGTATTCATCCCCTATGTTTCAATCAAATTTGTGGTCGTAACAAAATGCTCGTTTGTATCATTCAAATCTGTCACGGTGTGCTTAAGGTAGCGTTCTATGTTTAATTTAATCTTGTTGGGTTGTCCATTTTCAGGCAACCACAAATGAGACCAGTATGTGCAAAAATAACTGTGTAGTTGTTCTAACAAGTCTCTGCTTAAAAATATACCATAAACTTCAAGGATGTCAACAACGATAATATCAATTATTTGATGAAATTTGAGATTGGATGATAATCTAATCAACACATTTTTTAGTTCACCGATCACTTTAACATTTGTTCGATCTCGCTGAATGATTTAAATCAGAAGGTTTTACTTATGCATTAATTTTTTGCCATAAAGACAGAGGCATCACATTTGATGATGTACCAGAGTCAACCATACAATTATGTACATTCCTATTAAAAATTTCAGAAGTCGATAAAAAAGGGGGGACATTTTTTCATGCGGAAACAGCAGAATTTTGTTGATTTTTTATTGTTGTCCTTGACACGGTTTTATCTAAGTTTCCTACAGTTTTTTTTGCTAAGTCCCTTTTGTCTTGGTGTTCAGATGTATTTTTAGTTGGGACATTTTTAGCAGCGTTTAAGCCATTTTTTGCTGATTTTTTATTGCTAACATCATTCTTTTTACTGTTTTCAGCGATGCTTTGAAGCATTTTCTGCAAAATAAGAGGAAATTTCAACAGTTCAAAAACTCAAATATTTTCCCTTAATTTTTTAAATCTTCAATTAAATCATATTCTAAAACTGGGGAAGCTAGGTTTTGTCTAGTTTCAGTTTGCTTTGGTTGTTTTGGAAACACATTTTTACTTGTTTCGGGTGCGGGCTTGTTTTTTGTTTTGCTTGTAGTGTTGTAGGGGTGGACAGTTTTGAAATTTTCTTGGAAAATACTGTACGATAAGTGCCCAAAAATAGGAGGATATGAATCCTCCTCTTCTAGTACCTCTTCCTCAACTGTATCATCAGGATTTTCAGGAGGAACAGAAACAGAATTGTCATACGCTTCTAATATTGTTTGCAAAACATACTGTAAACTTTCGAAATTTAGACCTTTTGTGGTCAGGCTTGGCCGATTTGGAGGGAACGGATTTCTAAAAGGAGTTTTGAAACATCCTTTGCTTGTAGATGCTTCCTCGGCGGATATTTTAAAGTCAACGGCCTGATTTGACAGTTTCTGGGAAGCTTTCTGCAAGCTCTCCAAGTCTATTTTTTCTTGTTGATTTTTAAGTGGAGGAGGCCTAGTGAGAATTTCTATTTTCTTCTTAGAAGATGAAGTTGTTTAATCTTCACTACTTAGACTATTTTTTAAGCTCAATATATATTTCTCAATTTGACTTGCCTCCTCAAAGGCTTCTAAAAACGTGTTCTTTTTGGACCTTTTAACCCATATGGCTATGTTATTATGCAGGGCCTTAGTATAATATGCAACAATTAAGCTTTCTACAGGCATCGAATCTACAAGGATTTTGTTTTTTAATGTTAGAAATATTTGGTTAAAGTCTTTCACTTTTTCTTTAGGGTTCATTTTTAAGCTAGAGAGTTCCATAACCAAGACTTATGGAGATTTATCATCTCCAAATTTTTCCAGAAAACAAGTTTCAAACTTGTCCCAAGAGACGATGGTCTGAGGTTGTTGAGAAAAATACCAGGTTGACGCAGTTCCCTCAAAAGTATAAGGAAATAATCTCCACACTACATCTTCATGTTCGACACTCCAAAGTCTAATGGCTAGCATAAATTTCTTGATGTGATCTTCAGCCGATTTCTTTGAATCTGGATCAAATTTGGGCAACCATTTTTCTGGATGTTTAGGTAGTGGGTGTTGGGGTCCAAGTACAGCCACGACATCTTGATCGAGCCAAGGTCTAGTAGGATTATTTTGTTTTTCCATGAGAGTTGGTGGAGTTGAAGTTTGATATGGTTCAGATGAAGAACTGCCTTCGTCTGAGGATTCACCTCTCGAAGAACGTGGAGAAGAACCATGTGGGGATGGTGGAATATCGGATCCTCCAGCACCAAGGATAAGTGATTTAGTAGGATTGGTAATATTATCAGTCCCTACAGTGTTTCTAGGTAGACCAGTACCTTGAAGTTTTTCATGAATATTTGTAAAGTCAAGGGGTTGATTGAGTTGTCTACCAAGATGTCTAATACAGGATAAGGCACTTTGAGTTCTTATAAGTGACTGGCGGGCAATTTCTTGAACGCAAATCCCTTGAGGGAGTGGTGTCACTGGTTTGACATGAATATCGAGGTTATCATTTCAAGTATTAGTTGTTTCAAGTGTAACGTTTGTGTCGGAGCGACTACGCGTTATGACAGGAGTGTGAGTGTGTGGGGGAGTCTTAAGACCTCCATGTGCCATCAATTAAAATCAGGCGCTCCTTCTAGTGCCATCTGTTGACGGGCATAAGTGACACACCATCAACTGGAAGGTCATATTCGGACCAGGATTGTCTAAATAACCCAAGTCGTTTGGAATGAACTGACCCGATGGGTTTAATGGCTTTGTTAGCCAACTAAGTCCTAAAAAATGATCAAAGAAATAAACTAATCTAGAGCTAAGATACTAACTACATATTTACTAATTACACATATTCAAATAGAAACATGAATATATACAAATGATTATAAACAGTTTATAATACATCTTGCAAGGTTTACTTGAAATATTGTGAAATGAATGTTTGCAATAGTGTTTCTAAACAGAAGAAAGAAAGAACAGAAGTCTTTTTTGTTTTCTTTTTGAATGTTTAAAGATTTAAAACTAATAAATAGTACGCAAATACAATTGGAACAACAATACATAAACAGCCAAAGCTAATTCATGCAATCATGATTTCATTAATAAATAATTTAACTAAATAACACATAGACTAACCTATAACTGATCAGGGAAACTGAGCTTTTATTTGTGTAATGTTTGAGCTCCTACGTGTCCTGCATGTACGGGAAACCTGTGACAGAAAAAAACTAATGCTTTCCACAATAAATTCAAAGAAGTGTTTAATGTGTTGGAGCGAGAATAGAACAAAATAATAACTAATTAAAATCCTATGATCTTATGATAATCAATATTTAAGAACGAGAGAAAACTCAATTATGAGTATCGATATTATTCATCATTTAACATTAGGAATAAATCAATAATAATCAAATGACAGATTGATCACACATACGAAATGGAATGACAAATTATGGACAACATCTAAATATTTAACAATATGAAATACCATATGATGACGAGGATAAAGCTAAATCAATCATAATAATATCTCATAAGATCGAGGTAATAGAAGAACATAATGGAATAAGCATCACACAGGTCTAAAGTCGATGGTGAATGTATTTCCCATATCAGTTATGAAAATCACATGTCCATATTGTATCCCAGCAAAAGTTGTTCTTACTACTAACAGCAATCATTATTTAAACTAGTCTTGGATTGACAACATCTTGTCATGCAAGATAGAGGGTAATCCCAAAAAAATAGATTGCCTTACAAAATAGTAAAACAGGGAACCACTCCTGTAGGAGTTTGTTTTTCAAAATTAATTACATAATTGCATAGTTTTATCGAATAGAAAAGAAACTACTAAACTATACAGTGCATAATCCATGATGGCTTCTCCTTGTGAACAGCACCATAATTATTATTTTCTTGTAAATGACAAAATGAAATTGATTTTTAGAAAATAATACAAACTAACATTTAGAAATAGAATAGCTATAGAATCATGAGATTTTGTATCTATTCTTATATTAACAAAGAAAATCAAAACAAATCTTCCTAATTGACTTTTACAACATAATAAAATCAAAGAAAAACAAAACCACTTTTACCATTCAAGAAATTAGACAGTGAAGGGTCAGATAATTTTGAGTTAATGATGGCATTGAAATTGGTTGCATTTTTTATAATCAAACTATCGGTTCTTTAGGGCCTTTTACTTGCCCAATCTACGCATGCCTTCAATTCTTGATTTTCTCGTTCAAGCAGAGAATTATGAGCTGCCAAATGTTTTAATTGTGCCTGTAAATACGATACGTCTTTGTAGTAGCGTTCTACCCAGTCCAAACAATTGTCACAGTGTATCGGTGCTATAGCAGGCAGAGGTTGAGTGTACTCAGAAATGGGTGCTTTGGTATTTCCTATAGCTTGTTTCAAATCATGGCCTATGCCAGCAAAGCCCTTTTGATCTTTTAGAAATGGAGGTATTCTAGAAACAAAATCCTATTATGTAGCTTCACTAACGATTTCATTTCCAAGACACTGGTTATCCACATCTTCTCGGGCAAGGAAATCATTGATCTCACCATCCGTCAAGTGATCATCAACCTCGATCACCGAGATCGAGCTCAGATGATCCTACTATCGATTTCTCAGACTCCTGGAAATTAACCTGCCTTGTCTTTTGTTTACAAAACTCATGTCTGAGTTACCCTCTTTCTTCTTCTTACGATTTTTCTTAACAGTTGGTTTTTCATGCAAACCCTGATTCGGCTCAATAACAGGAGCAGGAGAAACCCTTTCCTTCAATACATCCACTACCTCTTCTAACGATTTTCTGGGTACAAAATTATATCGTGGTTTTTTACCCATAGGGTTTTGCATAGCAACAGAAATTGGTTCAGTGAGCTCACAATATTTATGTGAATCGACACATTGACTTTCATTTATAGGGTTACAAGTATCGGGGTTTATATTTGAATGTAGAGGTGAGTTCAATGTGCTCTCGGGTAGGGCAAAATAGTTTTGACACGGGAAGTCTTCCCAAGTGTCCCTAATTTGAGCCAAGTGCAACAACATCAAAATTCGTATAAGCCCATGGTGGAAGAGGCTAGACAGAGGGTTTAAACTTTGTTTCTTATAACTCTTTGACATCTTATGCAGGCTCATCAACAAATAGAATGGCATGTTTAGTTTAAACCCTAGGAACAACATAAGTAGTCGGATGTGATAGAAAAACACTAAACCATACCTACCCTCGCACGTTATAAACAATTTTAGAATCAGAAGTAGGTCGTTCCATCAAGGTTTCAAGAGGGTAATAGGAATACCTTTAGGGAAGCATGTCGATTTCCTAGAGACCATGAATAGGCTCCAAGGCACGCCTTCTAGCTTGGCATTTTTGAACCATTTTTCTCCTTCCTGTGATAGTCATGCTTCTCGTACTATAGATTCCTCTGTTACCTCCAATTGCAGATCCCCAACTTTGTCTCTAAAGCCATCAAACACTTGAGAAAAATCCTGTGTGACCGTCAGGTTATAACCCTCGAATTTTCGGATGAAAATGTGCCAACCATGCGCCTGTAAATTGTTTATGGCATCGTCGTGGACGAGAAGGGATTGAGAGCCATTAGTTTCAATTCTAACCATGGGGGCCATGGTTTCTATCAAACAGACACAGTAACTACCACGAGAGGGAGGCTTCGTCTTCCAATATACAAATAACAAGGAGAGGTATGTGACAACCGAAACGGCACGATACCTACGAACTTGGGAGGTTGTCATGTTTGATAATTTAAGTTTGGAGTGACAGAAAACCAGAGGACGCGCAGGAGTGTGAACCATTACGCACAATCAAGATTAAACCCGAACCATTATCAGCTTCCTATTCGAATAATGAATGAAAGCCTTAAATGTATAGGACAATAGGACGATGTGTAATTGTGAGTACATCAATCATGTACCAGGTTGATATGAAAGTGATATTACTGGTAAGAGCAAGGAGCACATTTTGAATGTTAATCCAAGGTTTTGTGCGATTAGGCATATCAAAAATTAAAACCATACAATCAACCATAGATACGATCAAGTCAAATTTCCCATAGTACATAAAAATGTGGCAATGGTTTAATCAATAAGATTATAAAACTTAAAAATTATAAACATATAGGTCCCCTTAAGGTGTAATCTCTTTGGTAAAAGAAAAAAAAAATCACGCACTGCAGAATGATTACCCTATCCAAGTTTATGTTTTAATTTCATGCTTGCAGTCATGAAATTAAACAAAACAAATGTAAATTTAAACAAAAAAACTCATATAATAAGTTAGCCCAATAAATATCCTTGAAGCCAAAAGACAGAAACATTTATAAATGTAAGGAGGAGGTAGCTGCAAAAAGATTTTATCTCTTTGTGATGACTTTTAATCATGATAAATTTGACAGAATTGGTGGCTTCCAACACTCAACCTGCAGATGTTTTAGTTGAACTATCCATATCCTTATCATCCATTAACCAAAAAGGAGTTAAGATTGAAAAACTAAAGAAAACAATTGAGACTTTACAAGATCAGGCCAAAGACAAAGATAAAGTTATTAGTGAATATCAAAAGATAAAAGCCAATATATTGGCAGAAATTGAGCAACTAAAGCACAAAAAGGTAGGTAAATATTATCTAATTGGAGCAAGACATCTGATCTGGGATCAGATTATAACATAAATAGGTAAAATATGGAAATGATTCAAAGTTGTAGATGAGGAAAAGACATTAATAGATGAAGCTGAAAATTTTATGCAACAAGCTTTACTGGATTTGGGAAACAGTCCTCAGATAGTTGGTCGAATGATCAAGTTCCTAAATACTCATTCTAGAGATGCACTGATAGCAAAAGGAATTAATAATAGAACGCAGATAGTTCTGGAGATTGAAAAGATTTTTACCAAAAGGAATCTCATTCAAAAAACTCAAAATATATGCATAATGTTGAGAAAGAATATAGATACCTTCAATAATAGATTTGGCAGATTGGTAAATATGGGTTTACCAACTATCTGGGGTGAAAAGGGTAAACTTTTTTCCTTTTGAAACATACAGGCAACATCTTTTCAAGGTCAGAGGAGACGATAAGTGGGAAAACTATTATGGAAATGTTGGTTGATGATTTTTATGTTTTATGTCAATTGAAATATTTGTTTGTTGTTGCTCCCACGTATGAAAAGTATACAGATTTGAATATTACATTCACAAAAATGAAGTCATTTCATTACCCATAAAATGAGATGTGGCAGTTGCTTCTTCAACTTATCAATGAACAGTTGGTTCCAAAAGATTCAACATATCAACTAAATTTTTCGAACTTATTCTATTATCGAATATAAAAGATTCTTATTTTGTAATAGTTGGTTTGTACCTATAAAATTTGAGGTTGAAAGATAGGTATCTCAACCAATTTTGGTTGTAGACATTTTTGTATATAAGGAAAGAATCTCGATGTAGTAATGGTTGGATTTTGAACTGGATACTTTTTTAAGTTTTAATAAAAACTAGTTTTGCAAGCAGTAAGGGATTCTTGGTTTTGATCTTTGGCATATGTGATCTTTCTCAGTAATTTGTTGTTCATGTTTTTCTTCCTTTATTTCAAATGAATATGAGTTGGTAATCAAGACAATTTAGTACAACCACTATTGTCTACATCAAGCATTGGTTAAGGTTACAAATTTCATTGTTTCAACTATAAGTTAAAACCATGACCTGCTTCTTTAATCTTGAAATTTGGTTGTGTTAAAATGTAATTTAATATGAACAAATAAAGCTCATTTATATTTATCTGTGTTTTCTTATATATAAGATCATTTCGATGTTTATCTTTAGATACATCTTTTTATATTTGATGTTGTTATCTCACTATTATTCAACGATAATTTTAATTGTGCCAAAGCATTAAGATATAAGCCCTTTATGGTTTGACTATTAATAATTAAAGTTGTCATAAAATATCACAGTCAAAACCAATATCATATCCTCTTTTCTTTGAAAGATCTTCAAAACTCCAACCACATGATATTCAAAATGTGCTTGGCATTGTTTCCCTAGACAGGAAATATCTCAAGGAATACAATTAAGGCCATGGTGGAAATTTCTTATAATTTTAATGTCAAAAAAAAGGGTGATCTCGATAGCACCAATTTTTTATTCAAGTGTTGATTTTGGTGTTTTTGACACAAAATATGGGTTTTTAGGGATAGAGTTCTTACTTTGAGGTCACAGTTCTCATCAAGATGGTAACTATGTTGTAAGAAAAACTTAGACTCAAAGGTAGAAACATGTGCTACCATGGCACCTGGATTAGATGGATTAACAATATTAGGAATTCGATAATAAAGCTTGCATAATCTATTAATGAATTCAATAACAATCTCACCATTATTCATCTTAAAGGCATTAAACTCTATCATATAATATTTTGTATCTACCTTGACACCCCATATCTTCATAAACTCCTTGTGGAACTATCCCTAATACTAATGCAAAAGCATCACTCCATCTTAGCACGCGCCAGCTAATCAACACGTGTGGTGCGCATTCAAGGAAGGAGAGGCGTCGCCCTCTCATTTTTTCCTCAAGAATCCAAGGCGTGATCCAGGAATTAATCGAAGACAAACTTGAAGAAGCAAAATCGTGCTTTTGCACAAGCTAGAGATAAGGTCTCCATTAATAGGCTGACGATGAAATGGATCTGTGTCTGATTTGGAGCAGAATTTTCATCATTGTAATTTGCCCTTTCGATAGGAGTTGGGGATCGTGATTTGACACCATTAGTTATCTTGTGAGGGAAGCTCATTTGAGCCCCTCTTGTATAAATCTTTGTATTGAAAGAAAAGTATAAGGTTGGATTGGTTGGTAGGCTAGAGGTTGATGAGAAAGCCGAGACTCAGTTGCAGCTCGAACTCCACCATTGTAATTTGACATTCCACCATTAATAGAAAATGACAGTTTTTCCTGTTTTATCTTTATGTGTAATGGATGTTGTGTTATGAATGTCTTTTACATGCATTTGAATTGTAGATGAATGTTAGAAATCGTCTGCAGGGATACAGATACAGTTTTCTATCTGCGAGTGTGTTGAGTTAAGTCTGGTTCTCTAGGCTAAGTGCAAGGAGTGCGCGACAGAGCTGGAAAAATTTGTAAGTCAATGCAAGGAGTGCATGTCTGAACTCAGTGGAGTCAAAAGAGAAGCTGTCAGGAGGGCACACCAGATTTATTCACTAACTCGAGAAGAAATTTCAAGGCGGTTAAGTCCCTTGAAAATAAAGACTGTGTGGAGAGAGGCACAATCCAGAGTTACTGAATACTCTGGAATACTTTGTTAGGAGGGCATCGAGATAGCGCGACATTCTCAAGAGAAATGCATTTGAAGGCGTTGAAGAATCCCAGAATTGCTGAAGATTTTGGTGAAGGAAAGCTTTGCAAGAAGTGCAATGACAAAGGAAATGAGATACCTTAAACCTTTCCATAAGGCAGAGGTAGAAGTCATCGAATAACTGAGCCAGGTGCAAGGAGTGCACCTAAGGTGTTGTGAGTTTTCCTTATAAGATCAGGAAGTAGAGCGAGAAACTACCAGGAGAGAATGGGAAACTCGCAGAGGAACCGGGAACTGTGAAGGTTTTCAAGCCGAGCAAAGTCGTAGGAGAGCTGCACAGATTTCTGCAAGGAGTGCAAAAACATTTGCAGAACAGTCGAAGTCTCAAAAGGTGAAATTGCGCTAAGTGTGCAAAGGATTCGAGGACTTGTTGAAGTCCTGAAGACGGAGAAGTCATCCATTATCAAGGAGGATACATGTGACATAAGATCGAGAGGTTTGGGAGGAGGAACTTCGTAAATTTTGCGGAGAGAAAAAAAGGATCTTCACGAAGTCGTGTAGAGCGATTTCAAATCCAGACCATTGGATCTGGAAGGACACATGGAAAAGGATCACTGCATCGTTGATTCAAAAGTAAGAAAAAAAGAGTCGGGAGGAGAGAGGACTCGCGAAGTTTGAGCTCGTGATTTGATCACATTCATTGATCATAGGAAGAACAAGGACCGTAGATCTGGTCCCAGAACATTCGTCGATTCGGAAGTCGGTAAGGAGGAGGAAGCAGCTCGCGAAAGTCCTGAAGTGCAGGGTCACGAAGGGAGTTGGCCCATGGTCATAGCCTGTGGTCACATTGATGAGGAAGCCTAGCATTGAGAGCTAAGGTCGTTGACGTAAGAGTTAAAAGCGCTAAAGGAGAGGGTCCACAGGTGCCACATCATGGGTGCCGAGGAAGTAAAGAGGGTCTATGTCAAGTTGAGATCAGTTCCATCAGGAGCCCGACGATTCATTTGACTCGACGACTTGAATGATCCTAGACCAGGAGGTTGCTCCAACCCCAAAGGAGGGAAAGAAGGAAGGGGGCTTGTCACCAAATACCCTATGGATTTATTATACATATTCATGAACCACTTCCTAGCCTCCCCCTCTAATGAATGGGTGGGAATTTAGAAAAATACATTGTCAACTTCCATAGAAAATTTATCTGCATAGTTTTGCAAGGAAATGAGATGGTATTCAATATAAAGGTCATTCTCTTCATTGAATATGGGCTTGAACTTGGCGTAGAATTAGGGAGATCCCATAATTTTCTTGCAAGTGGTATGAATTAAGCCTTTAATCTTATTGCTAACTATGGATTATGTGGGGTTCGTTCCAACCATATTAGTATGTGTGTTTTGAATTAGAGGTCGACCTTGGGTATCTACTATGGTTTGGGTCAAATAATGGAAAAATACTTGAAGAGTAGGGATGACTACAACATGGAGTGATGTTGTGGAACTACAAGGTGATGGGATAAAACTTAGAATATCTCATCTTCCTAGTGGAGATTAATGAGAGAAAAGAGTGTCTACCCAAGTGATAAAATATATATGCCCTTGGTCTAAGTTTTAAACCTATGAAGTAAAACTATGCATAATCATTCTTAATAAATTAAGAAAAAAAAATTAATCAATGGCTCATACACACAGTACACAGAGATTTACCTTGGAAATCGTTAATCGGGAGAAAACCAACCTTCCTTGTTATTGCACATTTCAACTCTTCATTGTATTAATTTCACTCATTAAAATACAATATATATAATATTTTAGGTATTATGCATCTTCCAAAACCCTAATCGTTAACCCAGATTAGTTTACAACCCTAATCCCTTAATCAGGGATTAAATTAGAAAACCACTAAAAATAGTGAAAAACCAATGCACTCCACCCCCCTCCACATCAGGTGGATGGATCATCAAAATCCAATGCACCCCA
>SNQJ01S0145035.1:24172-36690 GCA_010110895.2 Picea sitchensis
CTAAAGGAGATAGAGCCTACTCCCTCTATCTTGTAACATTTTTCATCCCCAAGCTCGACCTACTCTGCAAAAGATTTTGTCTCGAAATCTGAGAGTATCTCCTTGTACCCTGTCATGTGCTTTGATGCACCACTATCTACTAAACAAGTTTTCAGCCCCGTGGAAACTGAGCTAGATAAGGGGCCCCGTGGAAACTGAGCTAGATAAGGCAGAAACCAAATAATATTCTTTTCTATTTTCTCTCTCATTAGAAGGACTTTTCTGATTTATTTTGGATTCATCATCCTCAGAAGTTGAGGCATGATGTTTCCCTTTCCTAGGATATTTCTTTCTAAACCAACAATCTTTAGAAAAATGACCCAACTTATTACAACTAAAGCATTTAATCTTATATGTATCAATATTCTTACCTTTGGTGTTTGGCTTCCACTGAGAGCCTTTCTGGAAAGTGTTTTTCTTCTTTCCCTTGAATCTTGATGCTAAAGTTGAGTGCTCTTATTTCGTTGGTTCACTCATGGTAGTTGTGCGACTCTCCTCCTAGAGGCAATCATGCCATAACCTCTCAAACGTGGGTTGAATCTCTCTCCCACTTACACTGGATAAGAAGGTCTCCCATGAAGAAGGAAGACCGTCAAAAATGGCCTGCACTAAATCATCATCGCCCACTTTCACCCCTGTGACCAAAAGTTGATCTCTGATCTAGGCTATCCTGGAACAAAAATATGCCACTGATTCACCTTTCTCCATATTCAATTACTTAATCTTGTGCTTAAGTGTCCTCTTCTGACTTGGATCTTGTTTCTCATACAGATTCACCAATGTATCCATACAGTCCTTGGCAATCATCAACGAAGTCATTGCAGGCATTATACTATGTTTGACTGAGTCAAATATTATTCGCTTGGCCTTTGCTTGACTCTTCCTGAAGATCGTTCTTCCTGCATTATTCGTGGGTTCCTCCACCAATGTGGTCACATACTGCTCAAGATCATTCTCTTGCAAGATATTTGTGATACGGAGCTTCCACACATTGAAGTTGGTAGCTCCTTCGAGCCTATCCTCGGCCCTGACTGAAATGGAGGATGCCATGGACCTCACACTAGAAACTTAATCAAGATTGCTTGGATCTGTGTGTACCTTATGTTGCACTTCAACACGTTTAACACACCCTAAGCTCTGATACCATGTTAAATTATGAGCTTGATGTCTTATGCAGATTAATTCTTTTATTTTCTTCAATACTTTGATTCCATCTTAATACACTTCAACAATTCCAAATCATAATCGAATAGAAATAACTATCTAGATAAGTAAACATGCACATCAATATCACATATACCCTGGGGAAACCATGTACAGGGAGAAAAACCCCAGCAAACAATATTCATTTATTGCATTAATAATGTAAGATCTCTTACAAATATCCACCATGAATGTTTTGTTTTCAAAGAGCTTGCCAAGATTACTCTAACCTAACAAAGACTTAAAATACCTTGTTGAAATACACCTCTGATATGTTTCCTCTTTATCACTGATGTGCTCCTCTATTACTTCACCCTCAACCTGCATATGAAAACAGTGTTTCAAAACTGTGTTGCAGAACTGTGTTGAAGAGAGGGTTTGACCTCTTCTTATATAGGCTGAAGAGGGGAAGAGAGGGTTCAACCTCTTCTTATATAGGCTACAAATGAATTAACACTTGATCCCCTTCTTCAAAATGGAATTCTGAATGATGTTGATGAACCTACTACTTCATCATGTTTTGATCCATTACCAAATTATCCTTGACAGTGTAGAGAGTGTCATCCCAAGTTGTGAGGGTTTTGTCTACCTCCTGCACCTCAGAGACTCTGGGTAAGTAGGATATTACTAATGGGGATGTTTTCCGTAGATAGTCTCAAAGGGAGTCGTTCCAATGGCACCATGATAAGTTGTATTGTACCATCATTTTGCTATAGATAACCACTAAACCCATTTTGATTGTCATTATGAAGTAAAGCACCTCAAATAAACTTCCAAGAACTTGTTTATAGCTTCATTTTAACCATCAAACTGGGGATGATAGGCAATGCTAAGATTCAATTGAGTACCCTAAAGTTGAAAAAAATATTGCCAGAAAATACTAGTGAAATTGGGGTCACAATCCATCACAATAGATAACGACATACCATGGAGTTTAACATTATTATCTATGAATACTTGAATGACTATGGAGGATTTAAAGGGGTGTTGTAGAGCACAAAAATGAACATATTTGGAAAGGTGATCAACCACAACCATGATGACAAATTTATTGTTATATTTGGATGATCAACCAACTCCACAATGAATTCCACAGAAATGTTAATCCATACAGCAAGGGAATGGATAAAGGTTGTAGTTATCCTATAGGTTTCACTATTTCTCACTTATGTCTTTGGAAGAGGTCACATTATTCCACAAAGGTGCAAATTTCCTTCTTTGGTACCTCCTGAAAGAATGAACATTTGATCCTTTCATATGTTTTATGAAATCCTAAATGACTTGTTGTTAGAGAGGTATGGATTTCAGATAACACCATTGATTTAAATATTGATTGCTTGTTCAAATAAAGATTCCCTTTATAGAAAATCTCTTCATTTTTCCAAGTGTATCCCTGATATGCATGGGGTTCCATTTGAAGTTATTGTATCAGGCAAGTGATCTTGGGATATATTAACCATTCTTTGTGGATGTCATTCAATTGTTATGCTACTATCAAGGAGAGTGAAAATAGGGACCTGTACTCTTAATACTTTTGAGAGAGAACATTTGTTACCCATTCTCAGTGCTCTTCTTATAAATTATATTATAGTCATATCCCAATATTTTGGTGACCCATTTTTGTTGCTCAGGGGCCTAAATCATTTTCTCTAGAAAGTGATTCAAGTAGAGTCATATGGGTATAGAAAGTAGAACTTGAACCCCAAAAATCCCACTACAATAATCCAGCACTAGCCAATACAATGATCCCAACAAGAAATATCATCTCTATTGATTTGATTGCTTCTGCTTGTCGACTTTATTTCTCTATGATAGATTACATCGATAGCTAATGATCTAGGGTTCTCAAATGTGAACCAATATATCATCTCTCTTATATATGTGGCTATGATTATTTTTTTTAATTTGGAAACATTGCCCAAGCATGTATGGACACGATATATCCCCAAATGTAGTACAACCATCATTTTTTTTTCATATGTTTGTTTTTCCAAGTGCCTCTCATAGAGTTGTTTACTAGTAAAATCCAATGGTCATCCCTCTTACATGATTACTGCTATGATTCCTTTACCAAAGGAATCACATTAAAAAAAAAGGTCTTAGTACCCAAGAACTTGTTTATAGCTTCATTTTAACCATCAAACTGGGGATGATAGGCAATGCTAAGATTCAATTGAGTACCCTAAAGTTGAAAAAAAATATTGCCAGAAAATGCTAGTGAAATTGGGGTCACAATCCATCACAATAGATAACGACATACCATGGAGTTTAACATTATTATCCATGAATACTTGAGTGACTATGGAGGATTTAAAGGGGTGTTGTAGAGCACAAAAATGAACATATTTGGAAAGGTGATCAACCACAACCATGATGACAAATTTATTGTTATATTTGGATGATCAACCAACTCCACAATGAATTCCACATAAATGTTAGTCCATACAGCAAGGGAATGGATAAAGGTTGTAGTTATCCTATAGGTTTCACTATTTCTCACTTATGTCTTTGGAAGAGGTCGCATTATTCCACAAAGGTGCAAATTTCCTTCTTTGGTACCTACTGAAAAAATGAACATTTGATCCTTTCATATGTTTTATGAAATCCTAAATGGCTTGTTGTTAGAGAGGTATGGATTTCAGATAACACCATTGATTTAAATATTGATTGCTTGTTCAAATAAAGATGCCCTTTATAGAAAATATCTTCATTATTCCAAGTGTATCCCTGATATGCATGGGGTTCCATTTGAAGTTATTGTATCAGGAAAGTGATCTTGGGATCTATTAACCATTCTTTGTGGATGTCATTCAATCGTTATGCTACTATCAAGGAGAGTGAAAATAGGGACCTGTACTCTTCATACTTTTGAGAGAGAACATTTGTTACCCATTCTCAGTGCTCTTCTTATAAATTATATTATAGTCATATCCCAATATTTTGGTGACCCATTTTTGTTGCTCAGGGGCCTAAATCATTTTCTCTAGAAAGTGATTCAAGTAAAGTCATATGGGTATAGAAAGTAGGACTTGAACGCCAAAAATCCCATTACAATAATCCAGCACTAGCCAATACAATGATCCCAACAAGAAATATCATCTCTATTGATTTGATTGCTTATGCTTGTCGACTTTATTTCTCTATGATAGATTGCATCGATAGCTAATGATCTAGGGTTCTCAAATGTGAACCAATATTTCATCTCTCTTATATATGTGGCTATGATTATTTGTTTTAATTTGGAAACATTGCCCAAGCATGTATGGACACGAGATATCCCCAAATGTAGTACAACCATCATTTTTTTTTCATATGTTTGTTTTTCCAAGTGCCTCTCATAGAGTTATTTACTAGTAAAATCCAATGGTCATCCCTCTTACATGATTACTGCTATGATTCCTTTACCAGAGGAATCACATTCAAAAAAAAAGGTCTTAGTGCAATCTGGCGTAGCAAGTACTAGAGTTGTACACATAACATCCTTTGAATCCTCCAAGGCCTATTCTACAACATAATTCCAAGTGAAAGTAATTTTTTAAGCAAGTATGTGAGGAGAGTTGCAATCTTACCATAGTTACTTATGAATTTTTAGTAGTAACCAGTGAGACCAAGAAAAAATCTTAAACTTTTAAGAGTTTTGGGATGGGGCTTGTTAGTCCATAAATTTTCACTTGAATGTAAGAGGGAAAGCTAGAGCATCATCAGGTTATTGTAATGGTATTTATTAAGGGTTTTTTGAATAGGTTTCTAGAAAATGGTTGAAATCTGGTTCAAGGATTCAAATAAACATATAACTCAATAATAAAGCAAGTAAACATCCCACTGGTTTACTAAATGATAGACATTTTAATAGATCAGATGGTAAGGTAAATAAAGAAAGGAAGGTATGTGAGTATCTATTTTTTCAACTCACACGTGGATTTATTATTTCAAAATATCATTAAGAAACAAGAACATGTACTTGAAAACAACCTTAATTGTGAACAAAAACAGTAAAATTTTCATTGTATCATCCACAATCAAGGAATCATATGCATTGCAACTGAATAAATGTATTCAAATAAGAAAAGAAAAATATAAAGATATGAAAGAAGATATGACAATCAACATGTCTTTGTCATTTAGTGACAATATGAAATATAGTCTTGTCTTACAGTGGAGTTTTTACAAAAAAAGATCCTTGAATTCCCAACTAATCCACCATTACTTCTCCTTCTACCTTGTTTATATAGAAAAAATACATATTTATCAAGATCCAAAAGAAATGGATATGAAAACCTCCTCATCTATATTTAGTTTCTTGTTTCAAATAATCAAGGATAATATCAGATCTGATCTCCAAGTTGAATTGATGAAGTGGCTTGTCAACTGTTGTCCATGAGATTTTTTTGGAAGATAAATCTGGCAAATTCCTGAAAAATAGGGTCCATAAATATCATCGTATATCCCAAAATATGATAGTTGTGTGAAAACCGAGAGCGGTTTTTGTGAATAATCATGTTCCCAACAAAAACCTCTTTTCGTTTCCAAAAATTCATCTCAAGCTGCTTTTAAACCTCGCCCAAAATTGGTCACTAAATAGGAAATCATTTATTGTGAAAATCTTTGAAAAATAGGCCTCAAATATATATTCTAATCTCTTAAACGGTGATAGTCGTGTAAAACAAGAGAGAGGTTTTTTTGAAAGGGCATGTTCCCAACAAAAACCTCTGTTTTTTTAAAAAAACTTCATCTCCATCGTTTCATAAACTTCTCTTGAAGATAAAGACTAAAACAAGAAAAACAAAGTATTTACTGTATTTGATTTTTTGTCTTTCTTTTTTTTGTTTCCATCCTAAACTTTGGGTGTTCTTCAACTGGATTAGGGAGGTTCAGGGCTTTCTCAATTTAATTTTATATTTTGAAGATAGCCCTGTGCTAAAATCCTATTTTCCAGTGCTTTTTGAGTCTCTGGTTTCTGGAAGATCTTGCAGTTGATCTTTTTCTGGAAAAAAACTCATTTTTTCTCATCATTATATGTGCATGTATTCTCCTTCAACTATAAAAATATCCAACCTGTGTATAGTCCTTCAAAAACAGCTTCTAAATTTCCAATTTATTTTAAACATAGGTACTCCTCTTGTTTGACAAAAATCAAAATTGTATGTTGCACTAGTTCTTGAACCTTCACTATGGAGTAGAAGAGGAAACTTTGGTCTGCTCCTACTTTATCTTGGCTTGAGAACTACTTTATGCCAATATAGTTTGATTATGCCTAAAATCTAGAGATTGATTGTTGATTTCAAGCCTGGAAAGGATTTAACCTTTGATCTTATTTCTATTTGTCCCTCTTTCGTGTTTTTTATCTTTTTATGCTATCGAATGCTAAGTGCATCCTTGCAGTTTGGGATTCTACTACCTGCTTCCAGATGCCCAAGTTGTAGCATGACCTGTAGGATCTGAAACTGGTTTCGAGTAGTCAATATAGACACCACAAGAGCTTATGGCATCTTTGAGAAATGATCCATGTATATATGTGTGGAGCATTCTATCGTTAGTGTTGTTGTTTCCAATCAGCATCTAGATTCTTTCAAGAGATTTCTTGCGCTATTGAACTAAAAATAAATTCAGAAAAACCCCATCCATCTGTTGTTCTATCTCAATAAATACAATTATGGTGTTTTGTTGCATTATATTTCCCAAGATTTTGATTCAATTCAACAAAAATTACCAATGCAAATTAATATAACCCCAAAACAGAGTCTCTTTGTATGATTGCGCACTTTTCTCCATAAATGGTTGATTTGGCTATAGGGGAGATTTCCTTTAGTTTTGTAGAATCCTTTGAAGTATTGATTTTTCTTGTTGAATCTGTAAGTGATGATTGGTCATTTTTAAAAATGGCCACGACAGTTTTCTGGAAAATTCCATTATGAGAATTGTGACCCGATATAGATCATACAGAGATATGTATATCCTCTAGCAATGGTTTTGAACGTTAGAACACGATCTAGGTAAGGTGGCGTATGCAGAACTATCATTACTCTCGACGCTACAAGAATAGCACTATTCTTGTAGCGCCCTTTCCACTTTGAAAACAATTGAAAATTCAAACGAGGAAAGGACAAGTGATGTGATAGAAAACTTTCATATCATATCCTAATCTTTGAAAACTTAAAAACATTTAAAATGTACATAAAAATATTTAAAATAAGCTTTCAAGCCAAGAAGGGAAAAACAGAGTTTAACAAAAAAAATCATGGAAAATGGGTAGAACAGGGACTAAGGATACCCAATCAGTAAAAAACAAGGTTAAGGACTAACACTGGATCCTTCTGGGGATAAAGTTTCATCATGAAACTTTAAGAACTTGTTGACCAATGCCTTCACATCCCTCATCATCATCAACTTTACTATAATTATTTCCATGTCCAGCCATTCCTTTATTTGCAATCCAAAAATAACAACCACAAAACTGCAAGTAGTCCTTCCATTGGGCTATAGAGTCCTTATTCTTGCATACTGGAAACTTGACACTACTCTCATACTGTAAATTGATATTCAAACTGAAACCAACATGCTCAAAAATAAATCTTATTTATGTACAACTCCTACACAACTAACCAATCAGTTCCTTGATCAAGTCACATAAAACTTTCAATGCAGCCATGAAAGCATTTGAATGAAAAAATACTCTTCTTCCTTGCAAGTAAATAAGAAAATGTAGAAAAACTTAGATGTTTGCAGTAAAAAATGAATGGGCAGCCCATACTTACAACTGCAATTTGCTTTAATTCCAAATGCTGCAAAATTTTGAACCTCTAGAAACAATGACTCCATGTAGACGGCTATTGGATCATATATAATATGACAAAATTCGAGCTAATGAAAAAACCCAAACTGCTCCCCTGCAAATTATGTTGTATTTGGGAGACCATAATCCACTTGATTTCCTTGAAACAACACATGAACATCACTTGTTTTATGATAGTGAACAACAACATCTTGGATAGGTTGATTTCCTTCATCTATTTCTCCAACATCATATTAATACTCCTCAAAAATGGGCTCATTGTTGCACAGGTCAATGAATGCTGATGTGAAATTCTGCTCTTCTCCATTTTCATATTCATCATATACAGGTTGACTATAAAAAAATTCTGAATTTTGAAATTCACAAAATTTTGTTTCATTGTGCTCTTCAAAGAAAGAACACAAATGAACAACATGGTCTTTTGGAACAAAAAATCCATTATGACAATCCAATAAATTTGTTGTCATATTATCCATGACATTATCATCAACAACATCTTGAAAAACTTCTCCTTGAAAAGAAGAATGAGAGAAAGTTTCATGAATGATCAAATCTTCTTCATTACGATACGATGGAGACTTTTAATTGATTTCAACTGGAAATGATAAAAAAAAATGTTCACTGTTGTAATACCCCAAGGACGAGCCCCAGTTATGTCTATGTATTGTAAACATGTTTTATAGGTTGGTGAGTCAAGTGTATATAAGTTGGTGGGATTATGTGTGTATTAGGCCGGAGAGCCTAGGAGTTAAAGGCGAGGAGCCTGATTTTGTATATGTAATTATGCAGATCATTAATATAATATATAAACATCGTTGCGTGCAGGCTGACCACGAAGAAAGAGTGATGGGGGACTAAGCTTCCATGGAGTGGGTAAGGGAAAAGGTTGGAAAGGGGGCTAAGCTTAGGGGTCTTAAGTCCTTGAGAATAATAATTTATTATTATTCCAAAGCTGTGTGAAAGACATGTTTTATCCTAAGTCCTAGGAGAGGCAACGCATGCAGCTCCAACGTGTGCAAAAGGGAATGCATGCAGCTCCAGGAAGACAAGTATCGACTTGGGCACATGCAGCTAAAGGGAAAGAGTTAGCTCGTGTTGTGGGTTTGTTCTCCATTCGAGCATCCACTCTTTGTGTTGTTGTGCGTCTGCGTTTGATCTCTGCATACCCTCACGCAGCGCTGAAACCAGAAAACGATGATGTTTTCCTGAGAAGCCGACGCATCTTCCATGAATTTTTTTGAGCTCTGTGTTCGACCTCTGCATTGATTCCTTGTCACACACCCTGAAACCAGTGGAAAACTCGTGGAATGAGCCATGTCACCTGTGTGTCCTGTGAGCCCAGCCTATCTGCTCTTACAGAGACGAGTATGTACCTGAACTATGTTTGGGTTGTTGCCTTCTGTTTTTCCTGAGTGGAATTGACCAGTTGTTGTTGTTGTTGTTATCCTCACTTTGCGGGAATTGGGTTGAAACTGGTTGAAGAAGCGGGTTGTCAGGCCCATGGTTGAAGAGGCAGGTTGTCAGGCCTGTGAGCAGCTCTCTCCAGGTGAGAGAGTTTGTTGGGAAGTGGTTTTCTCCCAGAGAGAGTCCAACACTAGCTACGGAGCTCTGAGAATTCCTAATCCAACCTGTTGATGAGACAGAGAGAGGGAGGTAAAGCAGTCGATGGATTGTGTGACAATGAAGGTGTATACTCCCGAGTGGAACAGGCATGTGGGGAATGAGAGTTTGTGAGTAGTGGGCATAAGAAGACTCCTGGAGAGAATCCTTCCGGTGGTACTGTGCAACTTTCCTGTAACCTTGGCCTAGTCTAGGATTCCCTTGCCCTGGGTGGAGCTTGGTCCCAGCTCGGGGGTGACCCACTGTTGAGTGTGATGAGGAGCGTGTTCTAAGGCTCAGAGGTTCATGGAAGGTATGCACATAGTTGGTGGAGTTACTCCAGTTTCATAGATAAGTATCATTATGTGTTTAATTTCAATTAAAATGAATGTATGTGATGCTTGTATGTTTTCATGTATACCGCTCCATGTATGAATTGTTGTTAATTCTATTAAGGTCTATATGATGGCAGTAATTGTATGTTAAATGTGTTAATTTTATTTAATGCATATTATATATAAGTGTATATTTCGCAGTAGTGGAATTTCCAGGCCTGTGGGTGGTTGGGGATGTTACAATATGGTATCAAAGCCATGGTTTCAACACTGAGCCTGGATGGGTCAGATAAGTGGTATTTGGACCCAAGGTTTCGAGTGGAAATGGTGTTCGGAGGAACCAATTTCGAACCTTAGAATGTTTCTGAGTGCCAAGGGGTTACTTGGTTGTGTTACAAAGCTCAAGACGAGTAGCGGTAGAATAAAACCGCAGTCGGCGTGGTATTTAACCATAGAGAGAGAGAGAGCTCAACACTTGGGATGTTGGACCATAGGATCTATTTGGAAGGAGAGGAAAAACCTTTACGACCATTAGATCTGGAGAAAGTGAAGAAAGGGTAACATGGAAGCACTTCGGACTTCGCGACGACAGTGAAACTGACTGCAAAGGTAAGAGAAAGGATGAAACCTGAAGCTCTGAAGTCTGAAGGAGATCTACACCGTAGATCGTAAGAAAAGAGCCTGACCGTTAAATCTGTGTCCAGGAAGGCAAAGGGAAGTCACTTCACGGGATTTCAAGTGTGGAGTGTGACAAACTCCTGAAATCCCGAAGGCCGAAGTAGATCGCAATCGTCCGTTGCGAAGGACACACGTCAATATATCGTGTACTTCGGGTGGAATTACTTCGTGACGAGGCAAGCGTTGTGAGTTTGAAACTCCCAAAACCTTAAGTGTCGAAATCACTCATAGTCGTTGATCGTGAAGGAGGATACGCGTCGGTAGATCGTGAACTACGGGAGAAAGCACTCCAGGAAAAAAATGAGCATAGAGAAGTTGAAATTCCCGAAGTCTGAATCCCTAAGAGCCGAAGTGGTGAGTCATGATGATGACACCTGGAGGTGGCATGGACACATGGGTTGTGTGCCAAGTGTAAGTGGATTCTGAACCGTGGAATATTGAGATGGCATTTGGAACGTGACGAGTGTCACCCATTTGAATGGACCACGTATCAGCCGCTATTATTCTGCCATGTGTCTTTCCTGTATGAGCAATGTTAGTGGAGCCCGAGGTTACGTAATGTAGTTAAAGGTCGGAGCACCCACAGTGGCGTTCATCATGATACATCAAGATCAACAGCCAGGAGACATTGCGGGGACCCAAGTTTCACGGAAGCTAATTCTCCAAGGTGATCCCGCAATCCAAACCGCGGTTTCACTGAGGGGTTACTTTTCAACGTCAAAAGAATTGCGGGACGAAAGGTGGGTTGCTCTAAACCATTGTTGCATGCCCCCGCAATTGGAAAAACATTAAGTAATGTGACGTAATGACGTCACCAAAGGTAATTAGGAAGGTTTGGAGATTAATAGTTTGGATGTACGAATGTGATATTCTTCGAAGCTCCAAAGACCTGGAACTCACACACCTGAGGTTCCATAGTAAGTGTCAGCCATTGGATGTTGGGTAGACATGAACTGTTGATCCACTCTACTTCACGAGTTCGGTAACTTGGAACTCTGAGAGATTGTTGTTTTGTGCTTTGAAAATCTTCTTAAGCCAAAGGTCGAAGGCTCGAGTAAGCACTTATTGATCTAGCGCTTGGTCACAACCCCTGGTCGCGTGGGTTGGGGGACTGAGAGAAAGGGGCTAGTGCCCGACAAATTCACAGAGAAAAGCCCCGAAAGGAAATGGAGTTTGAAAGTTTTCTTGAATCAGATTTATTTATGAATGTTGTGGGATTTGTTAAGGAATGATGACCTGAAAAATTATGGTTGTATGGACATTGTGTTTGCATAATTTTAACGAGTGCCAGAACCAAATAAGATTTTCCACTGAGTGCAAAGATATGAAAGAGGCATGGACTACTTCTAGTTCATAGAATGAAGCAAAAGGAATGGATGTTCATTTTGGAGTTGAAGGATCGAACTCCAATGGGAATGGAGAAGAGATAGATAAGGAAGGGCATATGATGAAAATCATTGAAAGATTGCAGAGAGATGCCTAGACTCACCAAGAAGATAACAGAAATCTCATGAAAGCTAAGGAACAATAGGGTGAATTCAACTTAAAGTTGATGCGGAGCCTGGAAAGGATCGAAAAGAAATTGCATAAGGAGAGAGACTCGAGAAAAATAGGGAGTCACCGGACTTCTGAGGGAAGAAGATCAATGAGTGTTGGTAGACACCATCATCACTCCCAAGGTCGCTCCAAGAGGAGGGCACACAGTAGTTCAAGCCCATCTCCTACCAGAAAGCACAGGAGATCTGGAGTGGATGAACTAAAGGGAGAAATGAACAATATTAAGCCTCCAACGTTTGATGGAGAACACAAGAAGGAGGAAGATGTCGAAACATGGTTGCTTGGCATGAGGAAATATTTCCAACTGCAGAATT
>SNQJ01S0145037.1:0-24162 GCA_010110895.2 Picea sitchensis
TTCTATGTTTTGTTTCTTCATTTGTTTTATTTTATTGCTCTGGGGTCCTGTTTTTCTAAAAACAAAGAAGCACAGAAGAACGTGTTGAACCAAAAATTGTTAAGAGGAGACAGTTGGAATAGGTGGGTGGCCATGAATATCCACCTGGATCAGTCCTCCCCCCTTACGAAGAAATGGTCTCCATTGCGTTGAGTTCCCCCATCATGTGAAGAAACGCATGTTGAATTTGGCCATGGGTGCCACTTTCCTTGGTGTAAGAGTTTCCCTGCCTTGACAGCCCGATAAAGTTGGATCCTCTGTTGGCGAGTTCCCTTGACCTCTGTGTCCACTACCTGATCAATTGATGCTTGTTCCATACAGTCAGGGTTGAGATCTGTTGGTGTCAACTATTCTGTGATCTCTTAGGTGTCCAATAATGGTGAAAAATATGGTCGAAGGAGGTCCACATTGAACACTGGGTGAAAGCAAAGGAAGAGTGGAGTGTTGAGCTCAAAATCATTTCTACCCATAGAATTGGTGATAGTGTAAGGCCCATAGCAAAGTGTACGAAGCTTCTAATGGGGCCCGGTGAGATGCTCCTTCTGCAAATGTAACCATAATTTGTCTCCAACCTTAAACTAGTGTGGTACACTGTGTTGATCATGGTGTTACTTTTACTTACATTGGATTTCTGCAAAATCTCATGAACCTATTGGTAGATGTGCTAAATCCGCTCAATGAATCTAGTGGATTTTTCAATCTTAGACTAAACATGAGAAGAGTTTGTCTATGTGGTGGCGAGAGGTAGAGAAACATCAATGGGACCCAAGGTTTGGAATCCCATCCCCACCTGAAATGGGCTATGGTTGGTGGAGCTATGGAGAGCCCTGTTGTAATTGTGTTGAAAATAGAGGAGACTCTCATCCCAGGTACATGGATGCTTAGAGTTGTACATGTGCAGGATGTGCACAATAATCCAATTTATGACCTTTGTTTGGTCGTCGATTTGGGGTTGGAAAGAAGTGGATTTAGTGAGATTGGTGTCCAACAGTGACCAGAGACTTCACCAAAATGTGTTGAGGAACCGATTGTCCTAGTCGGAGATGATGGCCCGTGGTATCCCAAAATGGACCCACACTCGTTCGAAGAAGTATTGATATTATGGTAGCTACTTGAGGTATTAAAGCTCCACTTGTAACCCTGAAAAGACTAGAATAATTTGGGAAACAAGAAGAAACCCTAAAGCATTGAACATAACCCTAGAAGACAAGTCGACTAAAGAAAATAATTAATATTGAGTTTTTAGCCTCCAGAAAGAGAAGTCAACCCAGACAGCTAAGAAAGAGCAGTATGAATACAGGATGTCAGAGCTCATTTGGACACACACAACTCGCAACTACAAAAATTTAGTAAGTGTGCAAGTATGAAGAGTAGTTGCAGCTGCAACTACTGCAACCTGTATTTTTGGTTTAGGCTTGTACTTTCTCTTGGTTATGGTTTGGACTTTCTGCTTGGTACGCTAGGTCTGGAGAGTGATACGATACCTTGATTGGCTATTAGGCCTAGGGTTTTCTTCCAGAATTATTCTCTGTCAAGGTTAAGGTGCTCGAGGGTGGCTTCGGTGTATGGTTGGGTGAAAATATTTTAATAGTCTATGGTGAAATGATCACACCTATTTTTCTAATAGTTTATGGGCCCATACTTTCTTTGGACAAACTAACCATTGGAATATATATTGGGAGGATTTGCTCGGTTATAGTTGCAGTTGCAGTCAAAGTTTTAGATGTAACAACGAAACCCTAACCCTCTTGTTGAGGAACCTTAAGTGAAGAGATTGACCTAACTTCTGGATAGCCTAGCATGCACTAACTTAGCGCACCTACTAGCACTCTCAGCAAGTTAAGACATCAATTTTGATTTTTTGGTCAAAGTCAAACTTTGACCAAGTCAAAGAAGTCATGACTTACTCTATGAAGTCAGAAAACAAGTTAGAAGGGGCTTCTAACTTCATAGCATGGAATACAAGGATTGACCTCATCCTTGCCAAGAATAAAGTGTTAGATATCGTGAAAGGAAAAATCGTGGAACCATAATTTGAAGAAGGAAAAGAGAAGAAACCTCAGAACGTTCAATTAAGGAGAAGTTCATGGGCAATGGCATCAATGCCATGAGTATCATAGTGGACTCTGTAAAAGACCACTTGATACCCTACATCTCTCATCTTGACTCATCTAAGAATATGTATGATTCCATAACTAACCTATTCTCAGTCAGAAACATTGGACAAGTAATGAGTCTAAAGAATGAACTCTGTGACATGAAAATCAATGATCATGACAACATAACATCATACTTTTTAAGAATCTCTTAGTTAAGAGATCAACTACAAAATATTGAAGAAATCATTTCAGAAAAGGAACTAATAAATATAGTACTCAATGGCCTTCCCAAGACATGGGATGCATTTTCTGCAAGCATGAACACAAGAAAGGAGTATCCCACATTTGAAGAAATTTGGACTTGTTGTCCACAAGAAGAATCAAGGATTAATGCAAAAGAGAAATTCCAAAATAAATAAAGAGATTGATCCTTCACAACAAAGTTCAAGAATTTTAGGAATAAGAAGAAGTTTGGAATGAGGAAGAAACCAAATCAAGAAAAGGATATGTCAAAGATACAATTCTTCAACTGTCAAAAATATGGTCACTACAGGAACCACTATCTTGAGTTAAATAAAAGGAAGGAAATAGACGAAGCATCAATTGTCGAAGAAAGGGAACCCTCAAAGAAATCCAAGAAGGATAAAATATACTTCTTCTTCTAAGTAAAGGTAAAATTATTCTTCAAAGTTCTTGTACATACCATGTTTACATAGTTTATGTACATATCATGCATATCTATTTCTTATAAGATAAGATGTTCAAGTGAAACAATACCTATGGAAGAATAGCAAGATATGGATTACTATCACGATAACTACAAGTCAAGCAATACACATGAAAAGATGAAGTACGTTGACAATCCTTGGTAACAATTCCTGTGGAATATATTATATAAGTAAAAACTGCCAAATAAGACAAAATCATAATCAAACTTAGAAGTCAAAACATAAAGAAGTCAGCAATCAAGAGGAAATTAGACAAATAATTTTGACACTTTGCAGAATGAAATAAGAATGTAGACGAAAGCATGGACTCTCTTAGATGGAGAGAGCTAAATACATAATTCCAAAAGAAGAGCATGCATTCATGCATGAAGAAAGGATTAGGAGGGACAAAATCCTAAATGATATGATCCATTAATGAGTATGAAGTATCTATCCATGTTCCCATTGAAAATAACAGCCATGATAAGCAGTACGTGTTCAATTTGATTTTAGAAGAAGTCTTCTTCGAAAAGAATCCTTAAAGTATCCTTAGTTGTCCATCTACATCCATGATCCTATGATGAAAGGAAGAAGTTGAATCTTTAGGGCATGGAATATATATAAGACTCCATGGACCCAAGAGCTAAAGAGAAACATGAGGAAGAACATGAATATTCCAAGAAAGAAATAAAACCAGAACAACCAGTTATTATACCGAGAATCACAAAGACTATCAGCTTGGTTTGAACTCACTAGAAGCAATCAAGAAGAAGAAATGGAAGTTATGATAAAGAAAAGTGTAGGTAAGAAAATGTGAAAAAGACTTATGAATGGAAGCATTGTGAGATTCGGAAGTTCTTCCAAAAGAAGGGAAAAAGACTATGACGACAATTCGTTCCAGTAAACCAGATATACCTCATATAGCATCCATGGATTGGAATTTACATATAAAATATTGTTCTTCCCAAATAAAGAAACTTGAGAAAGAATCTTATACCATAAAGAGACCCATGTATGCAGATATAAGAAGACCTTGTATGGATTCAAACAACTTGATGCAGAGTATCTTATATACAACAGAAGCATGGTGAAAACCTTCTATGACAGAAATAGTGTATCTGAATGATTAGTCAGAAGTCTGGCATGATGGATTGCTAATCCATGAAAAACTCTCATGATGATAGAAGACGTGCTACTTGTATATGTTTCAGTTTGATATTTCCCATGATGTCAAGAGCTAGTAGGAAACAGAGGTATTGAATTCAACCATGATATATTGTAATGATCAGAGTTATGTGAAGCCTTCAGAGAAAACCAGTGTTCCATGACAGACCGAAGTACATTGAGATCAAGCATTATATTCTCTGTGATAAAGTCCAGAAGAGAGAAGTGATTCTACAATATATCTCCATCGATGAGTAGATAGAAGATATTTTGGTAAAGCATCTGTCCAAGATGAAAATTTTGCGTACTTAAGAAACAAATTGGGGCTCGTGGAGACAACTTCCTTATTGAAAAATGAAGAGATTACCCCCAATTTGGGAGGGAGAACTGATATGTTATTTATTTATGGACAGTCATTTTTCAGTTTGAAAAATGGTCTAGGATGAGCAGTTCCTTTCCTGTTTGAAAAGTGTTTTGATATTTTTGACAGACAGGTATTTTCTAGTTCGGAAAATAGTCCAAATCGGACAATCATTTTTGTAAGGAAAATGGTCTAATAGATTGTTGATGTACCATAGACAATGATTCCCCTTGTGGCCAGTGAGGGGGAATGGTCTAGGACATTCATTCTTCTTGGAATTCACTCTGAGTAGTGGCCAAGTAGAATGTTTTGCCTCTCCAGGCAGTCATTCTTTCAAATTTCATAGTTGTGAGCAGTTTCAAAGAATGGTTTGTTTTGGAGGTTAGTGCAGGATAGTCATTTCCATTACAAAATAGTCTAGACAGTCATTCCCTAGGGAAGAATCATTATCTCCAGGTTGCACTATGATTAGTGTCGGAGGAATGGCCCAGTTAGGTGAATGGTCCAGGTTCAACAATCAAGGACGGGAAATCTCTAGGGAAAACTCATTCTCTCCAGGTTTCACTATGATTGGTGCCAGAGGAATGGCCCAGTTAGGTGAATAGTCCAGGCCCATAAATCAAGTTCAGTTATTTTTCTATGATTGAGAAGAATACTCCATATAACCCATGGCTAATGTTTTACCTTTTGAGGGCAGATGTTCTTCCAGATCTCACAGATGTGAGTGGAAGAATGGCCCAGATGACTTAGTTTATATCATGATATTATTTTATGCAGGTTGATATCAGATGATATGATTGTTGTAGAGACTGTATGTCTCTAAACAGTAGATGTATGCTACTGTGGTGGATCTGTTCCATTGGTTGTGACTATGTGTCACTGATTAAGTAGTCGTGTGCTACTTGGTGTGGTTTTGTACCATTGGATAGTAGTTGTGTACTACTATGTGTTGAGGAAAAGATATGAATTCATCTTACTCAAGCATTTTCAGAATTTACTTGGCTAAATCAAAGTAGATGGGAATATCACCCTATGTTTATAGCAAACAAAAATAACATCCTAAATCACAGGTATTAATTACAAGTGCTTAGGCTATTCTTTTATCAACAAAAAAAATGCTTGCTGGAAATTCAATTTTTATGTAATTTTCTGAATATATCAGTTGCTGAAATAAATGTAAGAACAGAAGTAAATACACCAAGAGGATAATCAATATAGATGAGACATAAAGNGCACAATATCCTTTATCAGTTATGAAAGTTAATTCACAAACAGACAAGTCTACACAGACTTTCAAAGATAGATCAACACCTCTGAAGAACAAGTGTCTGAATGATTTGATTCAACCCTGAATATTGTAGTCTACAATAAGACATTGTTATCACAAAAGAGAATTAGGTTCTGATGAATATATGAATAAATGAAAGCTGAACTATGATCTCAACATAAACTCAAAGAGCAAACCTTAACATGATTGTGCTTCTATCCTCTCCCTGTTCCTCCCTTTCCTTTTTCTTTTAACAAGTTAGAATTGGTTAAGGTAGTTAAACCAACTCATTAGTTAAGTTAGTTAAAAGACTCAACAAAATTTACTTAAGGGGGAAAGGTAATAATCATAATAAGGGTCATAAATAAATAATAACTAGTAGGTGGGACCCCTTGTGACTCCCTTTGATTCATAACAATCATAAAAATCATAACATAACCATTAGTTAAGCAAAACACACCTCCTTGTGTCTCCCATCAACATATTTACTTTTGGAAATTTTATCTCATGAAAATCAAAATTATTTCAAAAATGATACTCATATATCCAAAATAAAACATGTTGTCCAAAGATCCATGAAGTCAACTGTCATAAAACAATAGATAGCATAAAACTCAAAGGCCATATTTCCCAGTCTATGATGCAACCCTTCCTTGGTTGTTTCTATCACCTCTTGATTTCCCTAAATTTGCCTTTGGCTGTGCAGAGCCTTTAGGCTTGATCTCGCTGATCACGTGGGAAAAACCGTCCCTCAATTGCATCTGTGAAGACACAGATTTGTCAGATTCATTGGAGGGTGAGGAAGGGGCAGCAGTGGATTTTCCTTTATCAAGTGCATGGTGGGATTCAATCTTCAATCTCTTGCTAGCATGGAAGGATTGCACTGGCGAGTAGTTAGGGGCAGCATGGACAATGGGGTTAACCGACGGAGGAGGAGGCAAAGACAAGTTGGGCCAACCACGATGTTGGGAGACTGTTGGGTGGACAATCTCCTGCCATCCATCATTGTTTAGGGACCTCAGGCTGTAAGGAGACATGAGGAGGTACAGGGATACCAGGGGCTTGCTGGGCTTGGAAGGGAGGCCTTTCAGGCCTAGGTTGGACTATTCCCTGTCTAATCCAATTAAATAATATAACATGAAACAATTATCCAAGCTCTTTTGAATCAGCGTCGAAATGTATAGAGAACCTGGGCCTTATTGGGCCTCGGTTCCAGTTACCTCTACCTCTATTTCCTCGGCCATGTCTTCCCCGACTGAAAAAACTCATCCTGCATGTGTAATCGATTAGCAAGTATAATTTTAAATTACCATGCATGGCAACTCTTATAAATATGAAATATATTTGGCTCAGAATGTATCAGGCTCATGCAATCCAACCCATACAATTTGTTTTACTATTAATCAATGAGCAGGGGGGTGAAAAAGGGTCTAGGGATACATGAGGGGTTTATAATTAGCGAAAATATGATATAATGGAAGGGGAGAAGATATGGTCATTGGTCAATTATAACAATAATCAACTGTAAGAAAAACAATAAAATCTCACTGAAATCCATGCAAGACTCTGTCACTTTCATCCAATCTAACATAGAAATTCCCTTGATTGTAATCAATCTAAGAACATGGGTTTGAAGGGTTTGTAATAAGAGGAACATGAGATAATAAGAGGGGAGGATAACGATTAATGTTCATGAGACTAATCAAGTGATCCATAAAACATTATGTAGTAAGGATAGATGCACCAGTCAACAATTATCGTGACCGAATAACAATTACTGTGTATTTAACTAGTTTACTATCCATTCCTCAAATATCCAGCACAGTGCCATCACAAAACAACAAGCATCCACATATTTGCATTCAATAACAATTTTCAAACAGTACTCACTTCCATTCTGTAAACTTTCAAAATCAACCACTACCCATGCATTTCCTCAATCCACGGTATACTCAAAAATCATGTTTCCAAAATAATAGTGACGTTACTATTACTGCAATAGAGCCCATAAAAAATGCAATGATATTCGTTAACATATATAGGCAGTAACCAAATAATCACGACCAAATTTCCACACCTAAAATGACAATTAATCATACAACCAACAACCACCATTTAGATACAAGCTATGCAGGAGTAATTTTCCCAGGCAATGTAGTTCTGCCACTGTAAAAGAAAACCAACTCAATGTGACTTAAAAGATGGGACAGTTATCCAACATGACTAACAGCAACAACAAGCATGTTTTAACCAGTGATCAATTGCAATAAATAACATGCTTAAAAACTCTGTGGGTACCCCTGAGTATAAAAACACCTATCCATACTACACACAGTGTGCAACAAACGAAAACCCACGGTGCAACGTTTTCGTCTATCAAAACAAACACAGTCACGATATAACTCAGTATATCATACTAAGCTGTCAATTTAATATGAGGTTCTTTTGATTTAGTCACACCGTTATTGACCAAAATGTGCACACTCAGGCTTATTCAATCAACAAGCCCAGGATGCAGTGAATATACTTTCTACAGTCATCCAGTTTAGTAGTCAGTCGGCCCAAACAAAGTCAAATTTACAATGCCCATTAATTAATTTTCAAAATACCATACACAGAACGCAACATGTGTGAACAACACCAAGCATTCACAACCAATGCCCGCCATCATCCAAATCATTATAAGTGCAAATACCAGTGACTGTATAAAAACCAAGAATTCACCATTGTGGTAGGAATTCAATTAACCGAACAAGTTGTGGTAGCTATGCATACCCACGCATCCAATCGAAATGGGGCAGAAGCCTTCTCCACTAATAATACTAAGTTACTTGACATGAGGAGGGTGGCTGTGAACTTTAGAAGTGCAATTGGCACTGTAAGGTTTATTTCTATTATCATAGAGGAAGTAACTAAATGTCATCCCAACATGACTGCCATATGACCAATGGTGAGTCTGCATTCAAAGTAATCGACCACAATAATCCGTAGCAACTTGAAAGGCCTGAGAGTCTTCCTATGAAAATCCAGACCAGAGGGTTAAGGGTTTTGCTCTGTAGCCATCACAGGAGGCACAGATCCAATTTCTTATAATAGTGAAACTTCGAAGCCAGAGGTATACACAGAGAGAGAGATATGAGTCATTTGTGGACAGGTAACAATCCATGGCGAGGGGGAAAAAAGAAGGGCGAGGCTCTTATTCGGCCAGGCAGTTTAATCAATGCACGCAAGGTATAACCCTTGTGTTCTTCATCCACGGTATTGAGGAGGAGACAGGACCGAGTTAAGAACAGAACACCCAATTCATGCCCCTTAGCGGTGGAAATTGAATGCCAAAATGAAACACAACATCGTGATGCAGAAAAACTTTGACCATTAAACCTAGGAAGGCCAGAGACTAGCTATAGTGACATTGCATGAAGAATTTTCCACCCCAGACTTAAACAGAAACCCTCCAACTGAACCCATAGTAGAAACAGAGAATTATCACCAGGAAGACTGATAACCTCTACAAACTAAAAAATATTACAGGAAGAACCATCCATTTTTCATTCAAGAACCAAGATTTCACACAGTTGCAACACTTAGAAAAAACACAAACCCATACACGTGAGCTAGTAATCATTTCATAACCAGAGTGAAGTCAAGAATGGCTAAAAAAATGACATACCTGTTAATCGAAATCCTTAAGATGAGAGGTGGTTGAGCGGTTTCACCCTGCTAAAATTTCGGAGCATAACACAGCAGCAAGCAAAAAATAACCCGACTAGGGTGGCAGCCAATGGGAAGGGTAAAGGTGATGTGCAGTAAATGCACATCGCCTCCACCCACATCTCACTAATTCAACAGTACATGCCAACGAGCCCTCTATTAACACCATTAATTAAACCATGCATCGAGACTATCAACACACTTAAAACCAATAGGCCATACCACCTTAAGCCATAGCATAATCCAAGTTCCATATAACAATTCGCATAACCATTAGCACTATGATCTTGCCAAATATTCCCAACGTTCCATATCATATATATATTGGCTACATAACTCCTATAACAATTTGTATAACCATCTGCATTATCACCTTGCCAAATGTGCCACTGACTTTTCAACCATATGCATATACATCATGTAATTCAAACACAACTTCATAGCCATTTCCTTGTTAGCTAGGGTTTAACAACAATCAACAAGTATTTTCATGCATGTAATATTGCAGAACTAGGTCTCTTTTGCATCTGTTATAGTATTTTTCCTTTCTCAAAATTGCCTTTCATATAATTTTCACTAACATGTTTGTTGTGCAGGTGTGAGAAGAACAAATGCCATTAATGAATAGTAGGTTGTAGTAAAATGAAGGAACAACACCTTAAAATCTCAACTCATACCAAAAACAACAATATCTCATCAACCATGTAAAACTTGTAGCACCTCATCATAACATAAAAAATGAGCAGATCTGATCTTCACTAGTACAAGGGGTTCCCACCTACTAGTATTATTTAGTTTTTATAATAATAGGATTTAGCAATACTTTGCGGGTGAAACTTCGTTGACGTTTTCAATCATCAACGCTATGGATAGACACATTTATGTTCTATTGAATGGCATTGTTCTGATTTCCATGAAGACTATCAATAGTGTTGGAAATGATTATCAACTAGATGGATAGTCAGTGTGTTGGTGGACAGACATTCTTCAGGCGGAAAATGGTCTAGGACATTTATTCTTCTAGGACGTATTTTTGGATTATAAGAATAGTCCTTGTAGCCCATGGCGTGGTTTCCAACATCTGTCGGAATAGTTATTCTTCTAGGACATATGTCCAGATTAGAAGAATGGTTCTTGTATCACTCTGTGGAGTGAGTGAATTATTCAACATCATGCCTGATTACTCAGATGGAGTATGGATTTGAGAGATGATATAGTTGATGCTAGCAGATGTTATTGATAGTGATGATGGTACTCGTGATTTGACCATGAGATAGCATGTGTGGCTATGATGATGCTAGCGGTTAAATGGTATGTTTGTGCTCAAGACCGTTACCTTTAAATACCTCCCTAGCTACGAGGGAGTGTTGATATTATGGTAGTTGCAATAGGTATTAAACCTCCACGTGTAACCCTAATAAGACTAGAATATTTTGGGATGCAAGAAGAAACCCTAAAGCATTGAACATAACCCTAGAAGACAAGTTGGCTAAAGAAAATAATTAAAATTGAGTTTTTATTCTCCAAAAAGAGAAGTCGGCCCAGATAGCTATGAAAAAGAATTATAAATATAGGATGTCATAGCTCATTTGGACACACACAGCTCGCAACTATAGAAATTTAGTACGCACTACAGAAATTTAGTAAGTGCGCAAGTCTGGAGAGTAGTTGCAGCTGCAACTACTGCAACCTGTATTTTCAGTTTTAGGCTTGGACTTTCTCTTGGTTATGGTTTGGACTTTCTGCTTGGTACGCTAGGTCTGGAGAGTGATACGCTATCTTGACTGGATATTAGGCATAGGGTTTTCTTCCAGAATTATTCTCTGTCAAGGTTAAGGTGCTTGAGGGTGGCTTCGACCTATGGTTGGGTGACAATATTGCTATATTGTCTATGGTGAAACAAGCACATCTGTTTTCTAACAAGAATATCTTGGCAGTCTCTATCGTTTTAATATTCTTCTTACAGGATGTGAGGATAGCCATCTTCGAAAACTGATCAACGACCACAAATACACAATCATTTCCTTTCTTGGTGGACGGAAGGCCAAACATGTAATCCATTGAGATGGATTGCTAAGGCTTCTCGGGAGTATGAAGAGGGTTGTATAAGCCTTGCTTCTTGATGGCTAGCTTGGAAATGGCATAGGCAATGCAAGATATGATATACTTGTTGACGTCTTGTGGAAGTTTTGGCCAATAAAAATGTTTCTGTAGAACGACCATAGTTTTCTCCACGCAAACATATCCTGCCATCCAATTGTAGTGGGCTTCCCAAATCAGCTTTGCACGCTCGCTTGCAAGAACAAAGAGATGGCCCAGATGGCATAACAGTTGTGCATGTACCCAAGAGTTGATAGGTGGTGTTGAAGTCTGGATCTTACTGATAAAGTTGGGGCCACTCAGATGCCTCATGTCCATGGGAATGGAGCACAGTGGTGAGTGCAGCCACAGGAGGTCGACTGAGGCAATCAGTGACACGATTTGAGCTCCATGTCTTATACTTGATGTTGATATGGAACTGTTGTAGGTAGGTGGACCACTTCTGATGGAGGTCGTTGTTTACACAGGGGCAAACCCGAGGTTCAACGCTACAACAACGCACCAACAAAACCTTAACTATCATCCCTTTTGGAAACACCTGCGAAGCAGATGAAGTCTCACCCAAGGTAGAGACAGGGGTGGTTGCAGGAATCAGATGTCTGCAACCTTAGCTGAGACACAGATCTGTGATTCTAGTATTTAACAGAGCATTCATCAGTAAACCTTTATCACTATCTAACCAAAAACAAAGCATCGCAGCATTCACCCAGATCTAATGTATCTAAGCACTTAGCATAAGGAAATATATCGGATCTAGAAGATTCAAGCACTAAGCAAGTTCACAGAGGTCAGATATAGCATCCAGATTCATCATAAGCATAAAGTATAAACAGATCTATCTATCTATCTATGTCAAGCACTTAGAAGATAACACATAAGTACACCAACACATCGCACAAAGTAGAGAAACACAACATATACCTGGTTCACCCCCATCCTGGGGCTATGTCCACCAACTCTTCTTCTTTATTGTCTTCAGTCAATCAGTTACATGCACATAGCCTCAAAACCTTACTCTTCATAGGATAGGAGATCTGCGCAGCTCACTAGATCCTCCTTCCATGAGTAGATCTAAGTACACAGCCTTCCACGACCTCTTACAATGACTTGCACTTAGCTCTGCAAGTCTCATATAGTATGCACAAAGCACTTACAAGCCACACTTTCACTTAGCACAACATCACATAGATGCCTCTTTTCTTCCCCTCGCTCCCTTACATCGCCTAGACAACTATTTATAGATTACAAAATAGGCCTAAGCATGGACAAACCCATGGGCCAACATTCCCATACCCGTTACATATTCCCAAATCCCAAAAAGGACCCAAAAAGGGGCCGATATCCCACAATCTCTGCTTCGTCTTGCACTCCACCTTCGACAGTCTGTCGAAGTCCAAAATGGCCAAACTTGACCAAGGATCTCTCAAAACTTGGTCAAGGGACAACAGGCCCCCAACACTCACCCGTGACTCATCCCGACTAACTTTAATGTAGGAAGTTCTGCTTCGAAAGCCTCAAGCTTGGCTTGAGCTGCTTTGACTTGTTGTTGTGCTACGAGCTCTTGTTCAACAAACTCTTGGATGAATGCATCATTCATAGGTCCTTCCAGGCGTTGTTCATCTACATTAACAACCTACTCTAGTTCTGCTCCTCAGATTTCAACTTCCGTGAACAATTGGTAGGCCTTATCCTGCATGGGTTGGAGTCTCTGAGTTACTTCCATAAATCTTCTCTGAATAGCGTGAATCTGCTATTGGGCGGTGCGCTTCTCTTGAGATCTCTTCATTCTGTCCACAACTAACAGTAGCTTCAACTGTGCCTGTATCGTTTCGGCTTGATACTTCGTCTCTTGGAGCTGCGACTCCAGTGCTCTTACTTATGGACTCTCAGTAAGTCGCTCGTATGTTAGGGCACTGCGATCACTCAGCTACTTGTATTCCATAGAAGGGGCCTTTAGTATCTCAATTGTGCTCCTAGCAGTTGCTTCTCTTTGGTCCTTCACATATTGTGGGGTCTCGGTCACTGTGTGTAGTTCTAAGTCTGCAATGCGTTGTTGTAGTTGTTGGATCACTTCTTCGAGATGCTCTACTTGTTGTGTAACTCGATCTTCGGCCTTTATTTTGACAACTTTCACAGAGCGAAGTGCTCTGTTGACTACTTCCTTTACTTCGAGTTGCTCGGCGATCAATTGTTCTTTTCCTTGTTGTATCTATGATTTTTCTTCATCGAACTTCGCTGGGAGGGAAATATTTTCCTGTTTTGCAGCTCGGCATTGTTCTACAAGTACTCCTTGTACTTGCATCAAAGCTTGGGTGGCTTGTTCTATTTCCTCTCGTGCTCATCGAAGGCGAGCTTAACTATATCATCTAATCGATGGAGTTGGGTTGGGTCGTCTCCCAACTCTAGTGTTCCCAATGGAAGAGGCGCAGTGAAGACTGCGCGGCTGGACTGTAATGCCTGCTGGACCCCTCAGAGTTCGATTTAAATCCTATCATACATTGCTTCCTGCTTGGCCTATTGTTTTTCTTCTATTTCCAGCAAAGCATCATTCAGGGCTGCTATGAGGAAGTCGAAGTCGTGAAAGGTGAGGACAGTCTGCATATTGGTCATGGAGGCTTTCGATTTCTTCCAAGAAGAAGGTTTCGGAGGTGAACCCTTTTCTTCAGGGGATCAACCTTGTCTCCTTGCTTCTGTTCGACTTCTTTGTCATCTAACTCTTCACCATCACGTCCTTGATCTGGTGATACAGAAGTAGTCTTCACAGATGCACTATCTAATCCTTGGACCTCTTTGGTCTTCTTTGTCATGCTAGGTCCGAGTGTATCCTACGCAGTTTCTGGGTTGTCGATGTTGTATATCTCTATGGGGTTAATGGGGATAAGGAGGTCAGTGGACCATTCCTTAGTAATCTCCTCCAGGTCCTCCTCCGTCATCTTGTAGTAGGACTGAAGCTATTTCTTATGTTCATCAGTGTGCATTGTAATATAAATGAAATGTCGATCTACGTTGAACTTCATCAAAGGTCGAAACCGATGTAGAGTGTTCGGAGTCATGCAAGGCTCGGACTAGATGGCTCTCTTCAACTGATCGTAGTAGGTATGAAAAATAGCATTTGACTACCACTATTTGTTCATATCGTTGGAATGCCATAGTGTATTGAACTTCATAGCTAGCAGCTCAAATGGCTCGATGTCGGGGAAGGTCACACCTTCCGGAATCTCCCAGGCGATGAATGCGATAAGGATCAAAAGCCAACTAAAATGGAATTCGTAACCTTGATCTTGTGCTTCTCTGCAGTCTAGTTCCAACTGACTCACCGGGTACTACGCCCGGTTCATCTATAGGCCTTTTGTGCACTTCCCTGTGAGGTTGATTACAAAGTCATTAACTTGGGTAGGTCGGTTCTTTATTACTAACTTCCCTACAATCAATTGACAGGTGAGGCACACTGCGCCACTCTGGATAGAATCTACCTTGTAGCCTCACGTCCCCTTCTTGACATCATCGTAGGTGTCCTTGATCCTTTGTGCTAGAGCGCGATCCATGGCTTTTCCTGGATAAAAATCCTATGGATCAACTCCCTGCATACTCAACCCTATGATCCAATTGATCAGTGTCGGATCAACTGTGATATGGTAGTCTAGCCACAAATAGCCGCCATGGTAACAAGAAAGTAGAAGCTTGACACAGGCATTCACCTGCTGGTGTCTTCCGAAGTGTGGGATCTTCATGACGTTCAGTAGGGTGGACTATGCGAGGTTATGGGTCCACGTCTGGGGGATTATCTTTGAATTCTTCCCCTTTGTTCTGGTCAGGTAATTATGTGGGTCAAGCATGTTATAGAATTTTCGGTCGCCAAGGTTGAAGTCATTGAACTTCAACTCTGCAATATTGTCTTGGTCTGCTCGAACTGCGCGGATCCCCTTCGGAAGGTTCTCAATGACCAAGGTGTACTCGAAATCTCTGGGCACGTTATGTCGATTTACTATGTCTCTCAGAGGTGGTATGTAGGAGGGTAATATAGTTGAGATCAATTTAGCATTCACTATATCATCCTTGTGCTTGGTTCGCTTTTCATCTGATGGTCGGGATGGTTTGGCTCTGTGAGCAGTCAATGGAGAGGCTTGCAGTCCTCTCATCGATGATGCTTTGTTGGCAGCCAATTCAATTTTTTCTATTGTCCTATCAGCTGCCTACACCTATGTCTTCCGAACTTCAAATTGTCGTCGCATTTTTCAAATAGACGATATTTTCATTTCTTGCGACACTTGCAAATTGGTTTCCATTAAGTTTTCACGACTGTAAGCGTGAAAACTTCTCCTTTCGTGGTCACATTTCGATTACTATTTGAATTGTCATGATCTTGCTATTGATATTTTCTATGACACTTACCTTTGGTTTATCGTTATATGACTGAAAAGATTTTTAAACTATGCCCATTTGGACATTCTTACTTTGATTGCGTAACTTGATTTTATTAAACTGGTAAGGCATGGAGCATATAGATTTATATTTTTGTGACTTGCCTAGTCATTGAATTGCATAAGGGTCATGACTTATTTTTGTTTTTATATATGATCCATATGATAATATTTTTATAGCTCTTGGCTTGTAAGTTTTATAAGTGGCAATTGATAATGGTTTAAAACTTTTGATTAAACATTTATACAATGGCGCATGGTTAACATTTGGGGTTGATTTTACACTGAATGACATTGGTTTGAGAAACTATAGGTAATGGCGTGTTGGCATATCACTCACCGTTTGATTCTTTGGTTGGAAAATGATTGGTTTTTGAGCTATGGTATGATTGATTGAACAGATGTGGAATTTGTCGGTTGTACTTTACCATAACTATTGTGCATGGTGGTGAACAACTCCACCACCATCGCATGCGCACATTAATGCTCTTCGAACCAAACCCTTACCATGTGCTCACACCATGGCTCCAGTCGTGAGGGCTGAACCCAATGGGAGCTAGGCTCTGTTGATGTTCTACAGTG
This sequence comes from Picea sitchensis, assembly GCA_010110895.2. NCBI lineage: Eukaryota > Viridiplantae > Streptophyta > Pinopsida > Pinales > Pinaceae > Picea > Picea sitchensis. The sequence goes on from SNQJ01S0145037.1 coordinate 16,452, forward strand.
CCCGCAATGACCTCGAGGAAAATGGGTGGCTTCCATTTATACAAAAATTCGAGGGTTTTAACCTCTGCATAGCTCGACAATTCGCATTGACCTTTGATGGTTGTCGAGCCAAGGTCAGTGATATTCAATTGGAAATTGATGAGAAGTTTATCAGTCTTGCTACGGGTTTGCCTACCACCAGACAACGATGGTCCAAGAATTGCAAAGTAGAGGAGGTCCCATGGACACTGCTCTTCCAGTCGCGTAAATTTATCTCCTGTGATAAAGGTTTTCCAGTGACCATGCTTAAACAGCGTTGGCATGACTTATTGATGATAATCAAACAGTTTATCACCTGCGAAGGTCGGTACGGGTTTGTTTTCTTACACCACCTTCGTTTGCTTATGGTTTTCATGGGTTATCAACTCAATATGCCCTATTATTTGCATAGAAGCCTGTTTAAAATGTCAAAGAAGTACAAAAGGAACCAGGCTGATAGTAGCCTTTTTCATTATGGGCTGATCAAGATTATTGTTTTCTGTCATTTGAGTCTACACGGAGATTGTTGGAGCAATTTCATTGCTCGGAATGGTTTTGAGGATTTGAACCCTCCACAGGTTGACAAACCTGTGGTGAGCGAGGTTAAGTCTGTACCCTCAGTACCATACAACATTATGTTACCTAAACCCTTGCCCGATTCACCTATCGACCTACCCCACTCTGTGACTAATGATGTCGAGATTGTTAAGCCTGTGGGCAAAAAGCCCAAGGAAAACCCCATTGTAAACGCCAAAGGCAAAAGGACTGCCCATTTAATTTCGCGAATGGAAAGAAATAAGCCAAAACCTCCTATCAATCCAAACCCTATCGTGTTGAGTGAGGACTCTGATTCTGAAGTGGAGCGTTTCTTGGCTAGCGAATACCCCTATTCGCAAGGTCTGTGTGCCGAACCCTCGTTTGACTTTGTGACAAACCTACCCCCTTGCCTACAAAACCACCCTGACTACCCAGGCATTAAGCTGCCTTGTGAAAACCCCAGTCATTTAGCTAAACCCTCTCCTGCTCTGTCTAAACCTACAGTGCCACCCTGTGATCAATGCAACTCGTGGTTAGAGAGGTATTACCTTGATGTTCCGATTCTACAGTCGAGAATTCACTCTTTGGAGGACCAGGTTGCACTGCTTACTAGTCAAAAGGCTAAGCTACACGCCACTGATAAAAAACAAAGGACGACAGGCTCCATCTTGTTTAAAAATGTGGAATCAGCTACAACAGTCGTGAATTCTAAGTTGGCATAATTTGAGCAGCCTCACACAGGTATGTTTTGATATTTCTTGTTTATATAACGAATTCAATTCGGTTTTGGATAACTCTGTTTACAGCATTGATTTGCTCTGTCACATTGTATGCATTCTATACATAGCTTTGCTCTGACTAAATGGAAGTTCTTTTTCCCAGTTTAGCTTCGATTGGATTTTCATCGATTTGATTGATCTTGGTGTGGATTTGATTGGTTTGATTTAGCTAAGATGAATGCTCTGCTGTCAATTGAAGTCATTTGTATCTATTCTAGACAGAAGGTATTCTCATATTCAAGTTTGAACACAACCACATTTCGTTTTGATTTCGTTGTAATGCATATGCTATGATTGGCGACAATTTTGAAATGGTTAATTGTTACGGTTTTATGTCCCATATGACTTTCAACCAACAGGAATACAATTCGGATTATTTTCAGTATGATTCTGTTAATATGCACCCAAATCATGAATAGATTCAATTCATAACGGTTATACCCAGCCGGTTAATACGCATTGGTTTACTATTAGTTCCACCATGTTATCGATTGGATTCGTAATAGCAACGGATACTCTGTTTGAATTTGATTCATAGAACGAGATTGACTATATCCAAATTCACGATTTATTTTTATAATTAAACTCAGTCGTGATTTGTTTCGAATATTTGCCCAGTTTGCAATTATAACTTCTGTTGATTCTATTAAGATTGCGATCACAATTAATCGATCATATCTGTTGACTGTGCAAGGACCAATCACAAATTTGGTTGGGTTGATGCTGATACGTATGATTTCGTTCACACATAATCAAAACAGTCCTTCTATCTTTACATTTGATTAAACGATCTGAATCTTTTGTTATATCATTTTAGCTACAACGAGTGGAAAATGGTTGTGTTGGATTAGATCGTATCACATACGATATGATCTACTATCGATTCCAATTGGATATGAAACAGTCTTGTTACTGTTCGACCCGATTTTATGGTAACAGTAAAACAGAGTATTCTTACCCCTATTTTCGATTGAATTACTTTTGATTATGATTAATGTTGAAAGATAAAATCATTTGAATCTTGAGTGGTTCGTTTTAAATGATCATTGGAAGAAAATTGGTTTTAATTATTTTAAAAGATTTGATTTGATTTCAATTCTGATCTTGTATGTTATTTTAGACTAGCTACAGAATCAGATGATTCTGTAGCTAAGTCTGTAGGATCAAATTTTTATTATTTTGCTAATAAAATATCTTTCTAACTTGTTATTTTTGGTCTATTGCAGATGAATTCGAAATTGCAGTGGATTTGATGAGCAGCTAGGGAATATTTGAAATATTCTGATGTCATTTTAGTTTCCTAGTTTAGTTGATTTTGGGAATATCTTCCTAAATTATGTAAACAGTTTGATATTATCCACAGGGAGGTTTTACCCTGTGGAGAAACTTATATATACTTATTATTTTTGTAATGATATCATCCTCATTCGTGGGAGAACAACGATATGGAGTTTTAATACAGACTGAGACAGAATTTGATATTCTGCTACAGCTTTAACTTCTCATAATATCAATATTTTGTTTTATGTTTATGTGTATCTATTTGCATCTGGTTAATGACTACTTTAGCTATCTTAATCATTCGCAAATGATATAATTTAATTATTGTAATCCATATCTGATTTCTTCCAAGCATTTAAAAAACATAGCAATTTCTTAATTCAGTTTGTGAACAACAGATTTCTCTTCTTCATAAGTTGAATTATTAAATATATTTTTTTGCATAACAGGTTTCCCTTATTGCAGAGATTTATAGATCATATAATTGTTATGATTTTTTATGCCTTGTTTGTCCTGTAAACAACTCAAAGAGAAGCATAGCCTATCGTTTACGAGAAGCTTCTGGATTAACCGGTGCGAGTTTCCTTCCTCCGACCAGCTTCGAAGTCATCATACACGGGACAAATTAGGAGCGTTTCCAGGTCAGTTTTTCATTTGTTTAGTATATTTATTAGTAGTTTAATTTAGATATAAGTTTAGTTAGATATATGTAGAATTAGTATATTAGATCGTTTAATTTTAGTAAGTTTAATTTCTTGTTCATAAAATCATAAAATCAAAAACATATCTCTGGCTGTCTTAGGGCAGAAAACAAATGATTTTTACAGGTTTTATTCAAATCTGCAAGTTGTAGATAATGTATATTTGTGAATAAGTTGTAATTCAATTAGTAATTAGATAGTTAATTACTAGAGTTAGTGTAATAGTAATTAGTAGTTTGTATATAGAATAGTTAGAGTAGTTTATATTTAGTTTTAGTTTAATTCATTTAGTAGTTTGTTTTAATTAGATTAGTGTATTAGTTTGTTAGTTAGTTTAGTTTATTGTATTTAGTTTTAGTTAGTTTGTTTTAGTTAGTTTAGTTTGTTTTATTTGTTTAAGTTAGATTAGTTAGTTTAGATTAGTTTTCTCTTTGGTTTTCCTAGGACCTTAGAGCGGCCAACGGATCCGTTAAACTCGTCAGGGTGGTTCATTCCAAACGGCTTGGGTTATTAGACAACCCCGGACCGGTTCCACTCTCTCAGTTGACGGACGGCCAATTTCGCCAGTCAACATGCTTGTACCCCTGTAGACATCGACATGACTCGTTCATTCATGAGGTCGATCAGAACTTCTTTGACAACTCTCTCTGCTGCGTTGAACTCATCTGACATACATGCTCATGTTAGCCTATGGCTTACCTTTACCAATCACTAAGTCTAAATTGTCACCTATATTTGTATTATTCATTTAGGATATTAGTAATATATCCTCAAGTGATGACTAATGAGTTAGTTAAGATTGCCTAGCCTAGTCATCGTGCATGATTTTAGGGTCTAGAGAAAATCTCTCTGTGAGGTGGCATCACCCATTGTACTATAAATATGTAACATTGGAGTGAATAATTAGTGTTGGTTAGTGAGCCTTTTCCGCCATGTTGTTGTTCTTGTCTCTATTTTATCAATTGTTGTTGTTCTTGTTTATAATTTATCAATTGGTATCAGAGCCATGGTGAAATGGTGTTGGAAGCATTGGTGATGGATTGAGGAAGCAAGGAAGTCTCCACAACATCATCCAGGATCTCTTCAAATTCAAGGACAACAATATTGAGGTATTTATGTTAGCAATTCAATAAGGAAAAGGTTATTTGTAAATTGTTGCATATATGGTTTTGTCATTTTATTTTTTCTAGATCTAGCCATCATAGATCATAGATCTAGTATCATATATTTGGATTTATAGATCTAGAATTAGAGATATGGATTTATAGATATGAAATCAGAGATCTGGAATCAGAGATTTTCTTGAGACTTTACAACATTCTTTAGATCGGCAACAACTTTCTCAGCTTGTTCAACAGTCTCATACTCCACAAGTGCATGCAACTTGTTGCTGACAAACATATCATTCATGTGGGATTTCATTGATACTTGGCCCAAATCGTATATTTGAGATTGGAAAACTTGCACCAGTTTTACATTGTACTTGCCAACCGCACCAAAAAGTTTCTCTAGATTTTGGATAGAGTAATCCTTTGGCAGATTTTCTGCAACAATAGTGTGTGACTGCACCTCCTCAACGTCAGTATCCCCTCATTGCTACAATCTTAAGAATATATGCTGCGAGCTTGCCCCACAAAGAACTCAAACTCTTGTCACTGTTTGTACAAAAAGTACGATATTGGTATAAAAAGTATGCTGCCCCAGATCCTTTTCCTGATTCACCATAAACTTGACACGCAATCCTGTTTGAATTGAACGCACAATCAAATCGAATTGTCGAATTTCCATTAACAATATTTTTTTCCTTCGTGTAAATGTACAGAATTTAAGGGTATTGACTCCTTTCGCCGATAAAAGCAGCCCTGATTCATGGCTTTTGATCTTATAGCCGTTTACAGCCTGCAAAGAGAATTTGGTATCCATTTGCCCCAATTATTTTCAACGATCTGATGCAATACAAACCTTCGTGGCTTTACAAATTATTGTAATCCTCTCGAGGTCAACCACGATTGTGATTTGCATATTGGTATAGCACCTATATTTGAATAGGTCCAATCTAGTACCGATCATTCAGCATCTAGAGATTATACTGCTTATCAGAACAAAGCTCCTGAATGAGAGATGGATTTTGTAGAAAGCTAATGTCCATGGCGTAGTTGACACAAAGAAAGCGCAACACCAGAAGTAGCATGACGTCTACCTCAATGTGGATTTCGTCTAAGAGAGAGACACAACCATTTGCCTACATGATCGACTGATCTATAATCAAGGTTTAATCGTCTCTAAACAAGCAAGACAAGTGCCTCTTGTGCACGATTTTGGTGGGCAGTTTTGATATGGCTGGATTGCATGAATTTGAGTGAGGAAGAAAATCGACTCATAGATTTGTTGGCAGGTCATTGAAACGATTTGAATAACGTTTCAGTCTGCTATTACAATGGAGATCTGAAACCCTGCTCTTGTCAACGATTTGAATGTTGGAGCCTGTAAAGGCAGTGATTCCAGTGCATCCAAATACTCTTAAATGATTGACATCAAGTTTATAACCATAAAGATTCATGCAGTGAATGAGTGCATTTGAGCCTCCAAGCTACGATATGAACAAGCATAGCTCACACACATATCAACATCTGTGATGATACACAAGAAATTCCCTGAAGCAGGTCGCGAAAGAGAAAAATGCCAATTACAATATTAACGAGGCATGACCATTCTTCATTTGCAAATTTCTATTGGTCTGGATCAACTTTTCTAAATCGATATGTGTTTAGCTATCTCACGAAGTGCGAATGATTGTTGTGTTTGAAATACTTCGAAAGAAAAGAAGCAACGGGCTTCAAATCATATACCACAACTAGCCAGTTGTAGAGGGTGCGCTAGCAAGCCACACATAGAGTTCAAGAAGAATGCTGACCTAAAACAAATTCGCAGAGGAACTTGTGCAGTGAATAAAGTGCAACAGAAACATAGACTGTTGTGTTACGTGGAAGTTGTTGCGTGGTAGGTGTGGACTGGTAAGATCCATGGATGTCTGATGATCAAATCTTAGCTATACTACCAACAAATCTTAGCTAAAACTTCAACAATTCGCCCCACGATTTTCTCTTGAGTTTGAGATCTCCTCACAGGTGGTGTGAATGGTCGTTTGCAAGTTTGGGCAAATTGTTTCCTTGGTAAAAGTATTACATTTAAATCATTTTCATTCCACTAATATAAAGAAACACATGCTATGCATATAAAACAGTTTTATACACAGATTTTTCTGAAGTGACATATAAAAAGTTTCATTTTTTGAAGTGACATATAAAAATAAAAAAATGGTTTTCATGGAACTTCTATTTTTAGAACTGGAAGGTTCCTTCCTGGTGGTGGCGGTGGCGAAACGTGTTTTCTAAGTATGAATGGTTGATCATATTGTAAGCGATGGGAAGTCTTATGAAAGGACTATGGTAAATGTTTGAGTGTGTTTAGCTTGGTATAGGTGTTTTCCATAAGAAGGCTTGTAATTCATACATCATTGTGATTTCAAGAAAGTTTCAAAATGTATTTGAGCACGGTTATTGTAAGAGCGATACTCATAATAAAATTGAAGTCTTTTTCTCTGTGTCCTAGATCCGCCAAAAAATGAATAAGGGGATCTTAGGTACACCTTGTATTGTGTGCGATGGTGAATGATTCTTTGAATGTTTTCATGGTGTTTTGTGTCTAGTTTTGACACTACGCTTGTAATTTATCGTACAACTATACACACATGAAATCCACATCAAGCAAGGAAATTCAAGCATAATTCATGTTATTCAAACACAATGTTACTCATGAACATGCATTCCAGAAAAAGTAATGCAAATCAAGCATCAACAAAGAATACTAAAGCAAGAAACAAGTCAAGCTCGCAATCAAAGAAGAATTAGACGTGACTTGGAATCAAAGCACCATCAAATTCAAATATCCATTCAATTTCTAAATCAACGATAATTTGTAGCTTACAAATAGTCCTTTTGTAAGTTTACTTGTCTTTTTAAATCAAGTTGAGTTGAATTGAATTTGTCATAAGGTGCATTTTCGGCTGAGCCCGACACCCTAGAGTCATTTTGAGTCGTAATTGACAAGGATGAGTACTTGAAACTCAAATCATTGTAATACTTTGGGATGCATTTTTGGTGGTAACCGACATCCTCAACTTCCTGAAAGCAAAAAAGAAAGAAGAGTTCAAGCGAGCGTGAAACAAAATCAAGCGAACGTGAAGTTCAAGCGAGCGGTTCAAGCAAGGCAAGTTCAAGTGAGTGTGAATAGCAAGCGAATGTGAAGTTTGTTGATGTTTGGACAACATCGGGAAGACATTCTCTAAAGATAATAATTACTAATATAATTATTAACTATAGCATATAATAAGTA
>SNQJ01S0145038.1:0-24162 GCA_010110895.2 Picea sitchensis
AGAAATAATAAGAAAAAATAAAAATGAAATGAAATGAAAGGAGAAAAGAGGAAGAGAAAGAAAAAGAAGAATAAAAAAGGAACATCCAAAAGAAACGAGTTGCAAAGAAGAAGAAGACAAAGAAGGAATACAATGTCAAGATAAAAAGGAATATTCATTTCAAAAACCAAGTATATCAAGGAAATGTTGAAGAAGTTTAGAATGGAATATTGTGCACTACGCAACACACCCATGGTCACAAGTTGTAAATTGAGCAAAGATGATAAATCTCTAGAAGAAAATCAAACATTGTACAGGTTAATGATTGGTAGCATACTATATGTGACAACATCAAGGTCATACATTGTGCAATAAATAGGATTGGTTGCACGGTTTCACGCTACATTAAAACAAACTCATGTGCCAACAATGAAAATAATATTCAAATATATAAAGGGCACCTTGGAATTTGACTTGTGGTACTCAAGAGGTGAATATTTTACTCTACCAACATATACATATGAGGATTGGGCCAAAAATCTAGATGATAGGAAAAACACAAGCTCAAAGAGAGCATCCATTTTACCTGCAACTGTGCATAGGGAGGTGCATCTCCATAGTAGTCTCGTTTGTCGAAAGAGGGGTTCTGTAGCAGGTGGTATTTGAAGGGCAGGCAGTAGGATAGGATAGGAGGTACCTTCCCTACCGGAAGGGGGAGAAGGACCATTGATGTCGAAGGGGAAGAGTTTTATACAAGGGGGAATTCTATCTATGCTTGGTGGACTATGTGTTCCGTTGCAAGATTGTCATTCTTGACACAGGGGGAGATTGTTGGAATTATTGTCATTGATGTCGAATGATCAATGTTGTTATTAATGTCATATTATGCCATTATAATACACACATCAGTTCCAAGATTGATTTATATATAGGATTAAAGTATATTAAAAAAAGGGTGCATGTGAAAAAGTAAAAAGTGAAATAGTGGTTTCAAACCCATGGGTTTGGGTATTTTCCCATGGTATTTAGAAAAGTAAAATTTAAAAAGGCAATTAATTATTTAATTAATGGATATGTCCTTTCATGAAGGTTATGAAAAATTATAAAAAGAGGAAGTATTGAGATAAAGTGTGTGTGTGAAAAATGGATGAGCAAAGATTGAATATCATTCAAAAAGGGAAGAGTTGCAAAATCAGTTTCAGGTCATTTTGGCATTTTCATGATAACTTGTTTTCTAGGATGTTTCATACCTTCAAATTTTGAAGAGATGGAGGATATCTCTTTGGGTACATGTGGTAAAAATTCTGAAATGTTGGTTCGCTATACTTTCATAGATATGCCATGTGGAAGTTAGGGTTCATGAATGCTCCTGAAATCGGTTTCAAATAGGCCAGCTTGGAACTTTTGTTATAATTTATTTTTTGGGATGGTTTAGACCTTAAAATTTTGCAGAGATAAAGGATACATCTCTAGATACATGTGGTAAAAATGTTAGATGTCAGTTCCCTATACTTTCACATATATTCCCTATGGAAGTTAGGGTTCCTAAATGCTCCTGAAAACAATTTCAAACATGTCATCTTGGCACTTTCACTATAACTTATTTTCTAGGATGTTTCATACCTTCAATATTTTTAGAGATGGAGGAGAGATCTTTGTGTACATGTGGTAAAAAATTTAGATGTTGGTTCACTACATTTTCATAGATACTCCTTGTGGAACTTAGGGTTCTTGAATGCTTCTAAAATCAGTTTCAAACAGATCAGTTTGAAATTTTCACTATAACTTGTTTTATGGGACTCTTTAAACCGTGGGAATTTTAGAGAATATAGGAGACATAAAAAATTACCTCAGGTAAACATTTCATATGTTTTTTCATTGTACTTTTTGATATATGCTCTGTGGAAGTTAGGGTTCCTGAATGCTCCTGAAATCATTTTCAAACAGGTCAGTTTGGTATTTTCACTGTAAATTCTTTTTTGGGGCTCTTTAGACTGTGAAAATTTTAGAGAATAGAGGAGACATATAGAAGTACCTCAGGTAAAAATTTCATAATCATATTTGCAAAATTGGATACGTGGCATGTTGTACACGTTAATTATTGGGAAGAGGCCCAAAACAACAAGCTTTGGGAAAGTTACCATTTGGAAATTCAAAATTTCACTAGACCTGGTAAGGGAAGAAGTAGTGATCGGACCTGGGGAAGACAAAATCAGTGAGGAGAACTAGTGAAGGCAGAAGTAGCGAGCATACCCGGTGAAGGAATAAGTATCAAGAAGACTCAGTGAAGGTTGGTGCAACTCACACAAAGAGATTGACATCTCTTACTAAGTTGGTGCTTAGCAATGGGTATTGGTTTCTATAGTAGATTGGTGTCTACGAAGATCTGTAAAAGTAGGTCGGGGCTGCTCAAACAAAGAGAGCGATGTCTCTTGCTAAATTTGTGCTTAGCGGTGGGGATTGGTGTTTCCATTAGATTGGTGTTTATGAAGATATGTAAGAGTAGGTTGGTGACTACCACGATTTGTACCAGTGGAGATTTGTGTCTCCAGTAGGTTGGTGCCTACAAATATTTGTAACATTAGGTTGGTGTTTACAAAGAATTATGAAGAGAAGTTTTTTGGTTTTCTCCCGAAACGTTTTCCACGTAAATCTTGTGTTCCATGTTCTGGAGTTAATATATCTCATATGTGATTGTTTTCTTGTGGTTGATGAATGTTTGAAAAAGAAAAAAATTGTCTTATATTGATTCACCCCACTCCCCCTCCCCCCCCTAGTATAAGTGTGTGCTCAACAATATGTTTACAATATCCTGTGTTAATGTTTCTATGTCATATGTTTATTGTACTTTGATTTTCAATACTTCTATGCACTATGTCCATTGTACTATGTGTAGAAATAATTTAGAACTATTGAGACTTTCAAGTTTTATTTGTTCTTCTATAAGGAATTAACAACCATATCCTAGTTGAGACAACTAAGAATACTTCCCCTTTGCATTTTCTATGCACTTCTATTCCCTATCTATCAATAATATTGAACAACCCTTCATCCAATTATTTGGAAGTGCACATATCTAACATTTTTAACAATTTATCATTGAAAATAAGTAATTGTACATATGCTTTGATAATGATAAGCCCTATGATGTTTTCCAATTATTTGATCTCAAGATACATATTATTTAACCACCTATTTATGAAATCTTGATAGTCATGAACCATATGACATTTTTGAATTATTTGATCTCAATATACATAGTGCATATTACTTAACCAAATTGCAAAAACAACATATGTCTACCCAATTGGAACAATTGTGAATGTTGTTACATTTTCTAGATGGGTTGGTGTGCAATACATTCTACACACAAAATATGACAATTCATATGATAACGTAGAAACAATATGGTTTTTGACAATCAATCTTTTTACTTTTAAATGTTGATATGTTTTCTATTAGATTAGATAACCATGATAATATTTTATGTAACAAATCCAATTATTTAAAACATTTGAACATTTCTTCATTTCAATGGAACAACAATTACAACAAGGGAAATTTCCTACAATGTTGTTCAAGAATATAACAAAAACAAGAGATATGAAAGAGAATACACTCCTCACAACACAATCCACATTCATAACAGACTTGAGAACAAAAGTTGTACAAGATCTAAAAATAATAATTACATCAACAAATGTTGTGAGTATATATATATATATATATATATAAGTGCATCTACAAACTTCATAGACATGATTATTTATAAGCCTACCTTAGTTTGTTATGCATTCCTATATATTAAGTATTGTGTTATATGCATAGGTTGAAGGTTAATTGACAATAGAAAATATATACTCAACCTCTTTAGAACCTATCAGTGCAACTGTATTGATAAAACATGGAATGATTGATTGTACAAAATGCAATAATGAATACCCCTTTAATTATCAACATTGTCAAAATGCCATTATCAAAACCATGAACAAAGCCATTGTACAATGAATCATTAGAAATCCTATATTGTAGGACATGTTCCCTGATCTGACACAAATGTTATATGAAGTATATATTAAAAAAAATCCAAGCACTATTTATATGCTACATGACTTTCAAGTACAAAGTAAATTTACACTAAATGAAGACAATATAGTACTAAATGTAGGTTGAAAAGAAAAAGGTAAAGCAAACAAGTTCATTTATAATCAAGAAAACTTGAATTATTAACTTTAGTTATTTATCAATGACAAGAAATAATTGTAACTTATTATTCATTTTGCAGGTTCTACTATTGTTCTTAAAAGTGAAAAAATGGTGCCTCCCAAGTCCAGTTTGCATCAACTTCTACATGATTGTATCTCTACTTATTTGTTACATGACTAGAAATAGTGTTTCTTAAGTCCAATTTGCATCAACTTCCACAAAATTGTATCTTTTGTTTCTCTGTGACATGACCAGAAATGGTGCTTCCTAAGTCTAGTTTGCATCAACTTCTACAAAATTGTACCTTTTACTTGTCCATGACATGGCCACAAATGAAAACTTTGATTGGGCTAGCACTTTATTATGATGAGTCAAACCATGGTATACTGCATTTTCATCCGGAACATGTCTTATTTAAGGAAATCTTTTGTAGATGAATTTTTTTAGGAATCTTTGTTGTTTCTGAGTGACCAAAAACATATGCAATATTTGACTTTATGTTCATAATGGACCAGTTCTAATATAAAAAAAAAAACTTTATGTTCAAAATGGATCAGTTCTAATATATAAAAAAATGTTGGTTGTTTTCAAGATTTGGGAAAGTTCTCATTTTTTACTAGCCCCTTGCCAAAGTAAAGGAGCTGCAACTTTGTATATAATCTTCCCTACATAAGGAAGGCTCGGGATTTATAAACTTGAAAATTAATTTATTTTTCATTTTTCATTTGGAAGTTGTATTGTTTTGATACAATACATATTTTAATTATCTAATGTACTAATAATGTTATGCTACTATAAAATACCATTTACATGATACATGTGCTATCTTTCTTCAGATTCTTATTTCTTAGTATTGGAACAACTATTTCATTCTTATTTCTTAGTATTGGAACAACTATTTCAAAAGAGACTTTAAATTAGCACAAACTTATTGGACATGTTTGCGGATTTAATCTTTTGGTGATTGAAAACTTTTTATATATATGTAAATATATAAATTAAGAACTTTATTTTGAATAATTAAATTATTACAATTTTTTTTAAATGATTTATATTGTTTTTATCAATAATTTACTTCACTCAAAATTAATAATTTACAATTTTATTTAAAGTAAAAAAAAATTAATATTGATTTTTACTTTTTAAGAATGAATTAAGAAAAACGAAAAATATTTCAGATTTCATATTTCATATTATTCAAAGTATTTGAAATGTATCTTTTGAAGCAAATAATCATGGAATACTATTTCTGGAGTATATTCTTCTATTATAGTCAGGTAACCATTCGAAACAAATTCTAGCATGAGATACCCGTTTTTTCTTATCATGTTGAAACTCAACATACATTTAAAAACAGAAAAAAGGGAAAAAAAAATAGAAAAAGAAAAAGGCAATTTATGAAATGGGAAATGCAAACATATATGTTGATGCTATGGGCACTTGCTTTTAGTACACGAAGTTTTGTGTTGCTGGGATGACTCCATCAAGACTATGGATGGTCATGGACAGTGGAGCAATCAAAAGAAATATAAATTGTTCAAACTTATCTTTATTTATCAAGTTCAAAATCCAAAAATTGTTTTTTCAACTTTAGTTTTTGAAGTTATATTAAATAAGTCCATATAGAATTCGTTTATTTTAAGTGAATAGTGTTATAATGAAAAAAATTGTTTTATAATTTTGAATTAAAATCTTAAATTGATTGATATATTAATGTTCATAATTGAGAATATACTAATTTTTTTGAAATTTTAGTAATGTTGAGGATGTCAAAAAGAAAAATATTTGTTTCTAAACTATTAAATAAATATTCCAAGTATTTTGTATTTATTACATTTGCACTTTTTCATTTTAAAAATATTTTGTGAATTGAAAAATAAAGATACGAGTCATTTAAAGTTGAAAACAAAGCAATATGTTGATTACAATAAAAACACTTTTATTTCAAAAAGGAAAAGTGGTGCATTATAGTTTTTTACTTGAAAACAATTGTATCTTTAACGTGATCTGCTCAACTGGACTGGCCTATAAATCCTTTAAAGAATAAGTGTTTTATTCCCCCGGTGGCTGGTGGGATGGTTAACATATTGTTGGCTAGCATACTTGCTTAAATTCCTATCAAGCAAATTCCATCAACTGGATTGAAGTTAAACATCGAAATGTGCATTATATATATATGTATTATGGGGTCCAGTGGGCCGATGATACACATTAATCATCCCTAATTGGAACTACATTTTCAAAGGAAGGAATAGATATCTGATGAAACATTAAGTAATTTGGTAAAGCCAAGAAGAATTGATCGAGTGTAGGGGTGGATCAATTAACTGAATTGAGAGAAGGATCAATTTATGCAAAGGACAAATTGTGATTTACAAGATAAATCATAGACTAAACTTGGCAGAATATGTATCTTTAACAGGATCTGCTCAACTGGACTGGCCTATAAATCCTTTAAAGAATAAATGTTTTATTCCCCTTGGTGGCTGGTGGGATGGTTAACATATTGTTGGCGAACATACTTGCTTAAATTCCTGTCAAGAAAATTCCATCAACTTGACTGGAGTTAAACATCGAAAGGCACATTATATATATATATATATATGTATTATGTGGTCCAGTGGGTCGATGATACACATTATATATGTATCATGGGGCCTGTTGGGTTGATGACCAATGACATATAGTCGATATTTCCCCAGTGGGACGGTGGTTCTTGTTTCCAGTTGACAAAGACAAGCATTTCCCTATGGCACAGTGGTCCGATGGTTCCACTTGTCGATTGAAAATAACGTTAAATGACCGAAACCTAATTGATTTAAATGGGTTTTATTTCTAATATAGTTGGTGTTGGCATCATGATTTTGGTATCAAAGAGGAAACAAGCAAAATCTAGGATTGTTCCTACAAAGTTATGAAATGGTGTTTGTTGGCAGCAGGCCGAAGTAGAAAGAAGGATGATCATGGGGAAATAAAGCGTGCAGAAAGTAAAGCGATAGCTGGAAGGAAACGCAACATGCACGCATGCAAGAAAACATTGAAAAGTAGAGCAGCAGCTGGAAGGAGGAGCAACACACGCACATGAGAGGAAGACCTAACATCGGTAGGGTTAGGGTTTTGGGAATGTATTGTAAATGACTGAAGAGACCAAAATGTATAAATAAAGATACATAGGTATCATAGGGGGTTGGATTTTTTCATTGTTTAGACTATTGTTCCATCGGAGATATATAGAATTTGATGCGTTATGTAAAGCTTCACGACCTATTTTTGTATAAGTTGTTGAGCTAGAGGAGACAGAGAAGGTAGATCTTGAGGATTAGATCACAAGTTGAGGAGCCTAGTGCGATCTAGTTCACCTCATATAGATCTTACCCATCTAAGGAGAATTGTAAGCGCGCGACATTGGATATGCAGAACTGCCATAATAAAAGAGCCAAGAGACAAATCTTTGTGGACGTAGCCCAGTAGGGGGTGAACCACGGTAACATATGTGTAATGTGATGAAGGCATGCATATCTTTATCATATTTTCAATAGTTATTTGTTGTGCTTAATGAATGAATGAGTTATTATATTGCTCGTTTAAATGTTGTTGCGATATTGAGGGAATAAGCTATGAAGGTTACTTCTTAGTCGTGAATAACAGTAGGTTGCAATCACAAGTTATAATAAATGGTTCAGAATACAAATCCCATATATCGCGCTCAATCCTAGGTTGTAAATGCATGAGTCTTATAGCCACCCATTAAAGTTATCTCGGGTGAGACTGCGCGAGACATTTTGTGTGTTGCATTGCCTTCTGGTTTACTAGGATGGTCGATAGTTTTAGAGGCTTTGTTGGAAACCCGAAAGACATGAACCCTGGGTCAATAACTCAGACGGTAGAAAAGGAAGACTAAACCCAACAAATGGTTCCATTGTCATTGGAAGGAACAGAGGAGGATTGAGTAGATGAGATAGGTGGAGTGGGAAATGAGCAAAGAAAAGAAGAGAGCAATGATCCTTTAGAAGGGGATGTTGAGACCATGGAACCCCACAAAAGTAGAAATCGAAACTTGGTTGAGAACCAAAGAGCTAGAGTTTGCACAGAAAGACAATATAAACCCTAGAATAACACCCCACAAATATCTGAACAAATATGTGTTTACTGATTTGCACGAAGTCTTTTTCTATGATTTTCCGCATCTATTGCAGGAGTGGATACTAAGGTTGAAGTATAACCACGTGACGAACCATATTCAATAGTTAGATTGGACCCCAATACAGATTGAGCAGTTACATCAGGTGAACAAAAAATTCACCTGCGCAGTAGACTTTTGGCTTGACAGTATTGTGGCAGGGTTTATAACAGAGTTTGCAGTTGACACAACAGAGTCATACAACGCAACTGAGCAAGAATTTCTATGCGAACCTCGAGGAAGGTACATTCGATCACTGTATACTTCTATTAAGATACTGCTATATAACAAGGGTGTAATGACAATGGAGTCAGACAACTAAACTTCCCTGCGTGCATGGGGGAAGGGAGGAAGCACTGACATAGAGAGGAGAAATGGAAGGAGGCAGGGATACGGGCAAGAAGGAGGAACTCTTGGACCCGATCATGATGGATGACGACCAGATTTGGTGGATCTTGGAGACAAATGGAAAGACGCATAGCGCAACACCCTACCAATACAAGGTGAATACCAAGAAGAGAGCTATATCCGTGAGGGAAGGCTTGGCGAGTGATGAGGAAGAGGTAGAGGATCTTCGGGCTGTGGAGCAGATTGAGGAAATCCTAAGCGCAACATATGAGAGGAAGACGAGAGGTCCAGGAGCGGGAGAAGAAGGCAGCCATCCTATCCATATTAATGTCAGTGTGGAGCCCATAAACCCATGAGTGACTAATACACCAAAGAGAACACCGTCGTTTAGACAGCCTCAGTTCGGAGGAAGTCCAACATCAGGAAGTACATCTACACAAGGAACAACAACTGGAGGAGCCAGTTCAGGCAACAATAGTCAAGTATCTACATCGCGTGGAGGAGGTAGTAGTTCAATATTCAGAATGGTAGGACACAATCCTACCATCAAGTTACCAGAATTTCAGGGAGAAGCAACAGAAGACCCTAAGAAGCACTTGTTCATTTGTGCAAAGATATGGGAAGAAAAACAAATCACTGATGAAGATACCAAACTCACACAGCTAGCTATTACGCTAAGATACCGCGCACTAGACTGGTACATGAGTCTAGACACAAACAATGCCCCTAGGACGACAAGGACACTAGCAGACATTAAGAATTTATTGATTAATGAGTTCCAAAAGCCGAGCTCAGAGGATCAGTACATGAACGAGATGATCGAAATAAGACAGAAACCAGGATATTCTATATGGGAGATTGACCAGAGATTTAAGCGACCGAAGGGAAAGTTAAAATATCTCATGATCGATATGCAACATCGACACTTGTTTGTCAATTCACTACTCCCACACTTAAAATACCCTTTACGAAAACAGAAATTTGAAATGCCGGCAGAGGCTCTGCAAGCAGCCTTGCAACTGGAAGAAAAACAGTACCAACAAACAGACCCAACTATCGAAGAATTGAAGGAGGATTTGAAGAATATCACGTTTCAGCTGAACCAGAATAAGAACAAGGACAAACGAGAAGTCGTTTGGTGTACTACGTGCAGGATGAAAGGACACCACAATAATGAATGTCCAACATTCACGCAGTATATGGCAGCAAGAATGTTGAATCCATTACCAACGGGAGGATTATGGTGTGAAATCTGTAAGAAACGGGGTCACGACCCTTATCACTGCACGATGATGCAGAAATACCAGATAGTCCCAAAGAGTTCATATTGCACCTTTTGCAAGTTAGTGGACCACGACGATAAATATTGTAGAACTACGGAGCCGATGCGAGAAAGGACATCAGATGCATATAGGGTACAAGACGAAATGATGACTGGGCAAGCAGCGCCATAGTTCAATCAAGTCCCAGCTCCATACAACATTGCACAGCAACAACATAATATTGCACAACAACCATACAATAACACACAGCCGTAGCACAACCCGACACAGCCTCAGTACAATATCGCACAGTATAATCAGGCGCCTCAGTATAATGCACCGAGAGGTGATCGAGCATGCTATAGAGGAGGAGGACGAGCCAGAGGAGGTTTCGAACGAGGTAGAGGACCAGTCACATGTCACAATTGTCAGCAACCGGGACATTATGCAAGGGAATGTCCACTTCCACCAACAACTTGTATGTATTGTCGTGCATCGGACCACGATACAAAGGAGTGTCTGACACTACTAGTGAAGATTCAGGAAAAGAGGAACCAGAACAACCAAAATGTTCAGTGGATTTCAATTGAAGCAAGGGATGAAGGATGGAACATCAACATAGTTACCCGTGGAGGAGCTAAAATAGGCACCAATGCAATTCGACAAGAACCAGCGCATAACCAATGGGTAAAGAAGAACATTGAACCTAGGAAGAAGTTCGACGCGCAGAAGGAAAAGGAGATCTTTAAAGAGGCCAGACAAGAATTTCAGAAGGAGGGCACAACGTCGACTTCAACTACGCAGTATAATAAGGAAGCACTAGAATACGAGATGCCTCCATCATTGGATCATAAAAACGAAATGCAATCCATGGGACAAGTAAGTACAATCAAATGATTTTTCCAATCATGTGTAAAGATGTTAAGTGATCCATCATCTGTAAAAATATTGCAAAACATACTAGCAAAATGTAGCAACGAGACAGAAGACAAGCTAGAACCAAAGATAGTCAATAACCTACACACAAAAACAAGAACAAGTAGGGAGTTCAGAATGAATGCTAACATCGGAGATTTCAATATGGGAGACATTATACTAGATCTAGGATCTGAAGTTAATGTATTACCAAAGAAGACATGGCAATGTATGGGAGAGCCAACATTAGGATACTCAATTGTTCAATTGAAACTAGCAAACCAACATAGAGTCCTACCAATAGGTAGACTGAAAGGAGTGATAGTAGTTCTTGATGGAGTGCGCACTAAAGCAGATTTTGAAGTCATTGAAATAGTAGACGATACAACACCTTACCCAACATTACTTGGTCTGGATTGGGTGTTTGACAACCAGGCCATAATCAATTTGAAGGCCAGGAAAATGATATTTGAATCTAAAGAATACAAGGTCATCATGCCATTAGACCCATTTGAAGGGGAGAGGTTTGTAGAATCTACTTGCCTAGACTTAGAGGAAATCATCCAGTTGTACAAAAAAACTGCGCGCGATGAGGATTACGTAAACCCAACTGCAGATGAGATACTTAGTTGGTGGAGCATCACTTCATGTGAAACAAACTCAGACACCGGGTTAGAGAACTGGCAGCAAAGGCTACATGAAGTCTCCACAAGAAGATGTGCGAGAATAGATCGCGTAGTAAGATGGGTTGACATAGAAATCAAAGAACCACCTAGTTTCCAAGGAATAAATGATTTGGAAACATTCTTGACACAATACGAAGAGGTAGTGTTAGGAAACCAGAGATTGTTATCACTTGATCTAGCACTAAAGGCCACATTGGCAAGATGGTGCGGCACACACAAAGAGACAATCATAGATTGGTACCAATGTAAGCGGTTAATACGCATAAGGTTCGGCGCATAATAAGGAAACGTCAAACAATAGAAGTACGATGGACACGAAGCACCAGCGGAACACTTGGAGGCATGTAGAACGCTATGGAAAATGACACCCCCAGAGGAATGACCTCATCACTTCATACACACTCTAGAGGGCATACCAGTGAACTGGTATACAGACCAGGAGTTGCACAAAGGAACTGCGACATGGATGACATTGCAACATAATTTTTCAATCATGTTCTCATTCGAACATGAGAACCCCAACATAGATGTAGCCCTTAAATAGATAAGAGGAGTGATATTCATCAAAGAACCATAAATAAAATTGATCACAGAAAAACAACAATGGAACAAACAGACAGTCAAGGAACTACTGTCATGTTACCATGTACAGGAGGAAGTATCTGATGAAGATGATCCATGCGATATTCAGATCGAATCAGTAGAAGTCAAAATAGATGTGGAGGGACCACCCATAGAATCAGAAGTCATTGTCGCATCGATCAAAGTAAAGAAAGTCAACATTGGGACAATCGAGCATCCCAAAATGGCCAACATTGGAGACTACTGGGATGAGAAAACAGTAGAAATCATCACATAGTTGTTGCGCGAATACAATGACTTGTTTCCTACAACATTTACAGAGATGAAGGGGATAGACAGAGAGTTAGGCGAAAAGAATATACCACTCAGACCTGAAGCGAGACCTATTAGACAATGACCATATAGACTGAACCCCATATACAAACAGAAAGTTAAAGCTAAGATCGACAGGATTCTTGAAGCCGACATCATAGAACCGGTTGAGGATTCATAATGGATAATTCCAATGGTAGTACAGGACAAGAAACGAGGAGGGATCAGGATATGCGTCGACTTAAGGAAGTTGAACGATGCATGCCTACACGACCCATTCCCTACACCCTTCACAGATGAGGTGTTAGAGAATGTAGGAGGACATGAAGCTTACTCATTCACTGATGGATTCTCAGGCTACCATCAGATTAAGATATCACAAGAGGACAGATACAAGACCACGTTTGTGACATAATGTGGATCTTATCAGTACACAGTCATGTCGTTTGGACAGAAGAACACACCAACAATATTCTCCAGAGTGGTCATCGCAACATTTAAAGAATCCATCCATCAGTTTCTTGAAGTATACCTGGATGATTGGATAGTCTATAGTCTGTTAAAAAACCATGTGGAAGTCTTACACCTAATGCTAGAAAGATGCAAATAGTGTCAGATATCACTAAATATAAATAAATGCATATTCAAAACATCGTTTGGTATACTCTTGGGCCACATAGTATGCAAACAAGGTTTATTAGTAGATCCGACAAAGATCGCAGTAATTGTTAATTTACCACCACTGAAAACGGTATGTCAGCTAAGAGAGACGTTGGGACACACAAGTTATTATAGGAAATTCATCAAAGGATATGCGCAGATCACAACACCGATGGAAAAGTTGTTAAGGAAGGATACAAAGTTTCAGTGGAACGACGAGTGTCAACACGGTCTAGATACCTTGAAGGAAAAGATGGTTACCACGTCGATATTGGTATTCCCAAATTGGGAGAAGACATTCCACGTGCATGTAGATCCATCATCCATAGCACTTGGAGCTTTATTGGCGCAGCCAGGAGCGAGAGACTTGGATCACTTGATAGCATTTGTGAGCATAAAGTTATCAAACTCATAACAGAACTACAACACGACAGAAAGAGAAGGCCTAGCCATGGTCTATGCACTGCAGAAATTCAAACATTACTTATTGGGGAAGCACTTTAAAATGTTCACAGATCACTCAGCCCTGAAATACCTAGTCAACAAGCTAGTGTTGGGGGGGATAATTTGTCGATGGTTACTACTATTCCAAGAATTCGACTTTGAAGTAATAGTCAAACCAGGGAAATTGAACGTAGGACCTGACCACCTATCAAGGGTCACAAATGGAGAAGAACCTATGAATTTAGAAGACAACTTTCCAGATGCACAGTTATTCTCAGTACAAATTGTTGATGAATACTTCGTAGATATCATTCAGTACTTGAGTACAGGTACTGCGCCGCAAGAATATAGTACCGCGTAGAAGAAAAACCTGGTAGTTCGCGCTGCCAATTATCAACTAATTGCAGGACATTTATATACAGTGGGCGCAGACAACATCTTGCGAAGATATGTGTTAGAGAACAAAAGACCAAGAGTTTTAGCAGAAGCCCACGAGGGAATAGTAGGAGGGAATTATGCAGTAAAAGATATCGCACAGAGGGTATTGCGCGTAGGACTATGTTGGCCAATGATTCACAGAGACTCGAAGGAATATTGTCAAAGATGCGAAGTATGTCAAAGGGTAGAAAAACCCAACAAAATGGACGAGATGCCATTAAGACCACAAGTAACATTACAAACATTTGACAAATGGGAAATAGACTTTGTGGGACCAATGAACCCACCGGCAAAAAGAACAGGGGCTAGGTACATTATCACTGCGACAGAATATTTAACAAGATGGGTGGAAGCTGCACCAGTAAAATATTGCAGCGTAGAAACAACAACGCACTTTTTGTTTGAACAAGTAATCACTTGATTTGGGTGCCCAAGAATTTTGATGAGCGACCAAGGCATGCACTTCATAAACAACACCATCAGCGCTATGACCAAAGAGTTTGAAGTCCATCATCAGAAGAGCACACCATATCATCCACAGGAAAATGGAACAGTGGAAGCCTTCAACAAAATTATGGAGAACGTGCTGACAAAGATCTGTAACGTCAATAGGGATGACTGGGACCTCAAAGTACCAGTAGTATTATGGGCATAGAGGACTACATGCAAAAAGTTGACAGGGCACACACCATTTAAACTAATTTATGGCCAAGAAGCAGTGGTGTCATTAGAATTTTTAGTCCAAGCTTGCACGTAGCAAAAATAACACAGATGAAAGAACGAGGCGCAGTACAGGAGAGTCCGGATCAATTACTGACCATGGAGGAAGATTGAATATTGGAAGGATTCCACCAACAAGTTCAAAAAACATGAGATAAATCTTGGCACGATAGACACATCAAGAATAAAACGTTCAAGGAAGGAGATCTAGTGTTTATGTACGACAACAAATCGTTACAGCACCCAAGAAATCTCAGAATGCATTGGTTAGGACCATACGAAGTAAAATCTGTCACAAATGGAGGAGTTGTACAATTAAGATATTTATTAGGTATAGAACTCAGAGGTATGATCAATGGGAGCCGACTAAAGTTGTACAAGGACAATCGACCACCCACCGCGCAGTAAAAAAATATATAAAAAAAAAAAATTGAAAGAGAACCAAAAGGGAAAGAACCAAAGAGGGCACAGTGCACCAGAAGTAGAAAGGCCACGCAAAGATAGAAACACAAACTTGGCTATAACAAAGACAACAGTCACATACAAAGGGAAACAAGTAGGAAATGTAGAGTCAACAAAAGCAGGACGACAGGATAGCACTAGAAAGAATTAAAGGACGACAAGGACCGATGGGACGCCACATTAATCACGCCAACTAGAGAAGGCATGACAGGAGTAATGGCAAGTACGAAACTGCCAAATATGAATTGAACCGGTGATCAAGGTGCATTAAACTCATAATCAAGGAAGCGTCCTCGATAAGCTTCATGGGAAAGCCATACAACACACGGGCGAGGGAGCCAATAGTCTATTCACGAAGAGAGAAAAGACATAGAGCGACAGAGGCGAAATAACACAGAGAGGGTTCACGAAGACCACATAGACCCTTCAAACCCAACATACATTTTCCATTCATCGCCATAGCACCGCCTAAGAAAGCAGAAGCGAGCCAGACCACCAGAAAAACCAGAGTTCAAACCATGTCACGAGGACAGGACGGAGAAGGTGAACATTAGTCCCCGGAAGTCGTCAATGTCGACGAAATCCCATCCTAGACATGATACTAGTACAACTCACACCGATACTGGAAGAAATTCAGCAGCCAACAACAGAGGCCACGAATGTAGATATGGCCGCAGTGGCGCGGGAACCACAGAACCAGGAAGAAAAAACCTTGAAGGAGGTGCAACCAGAGAATACAAAAGCAGCTTCAAAATTTAATGGCACGACACCGAATCCGACAGTAGCAACAAATCCAAATGAGTCTCAAATGACCATGTCAGACCACCTAGCCGGGGAGACACGTGAAGATGCCTATGATTGGTCGGAATGGCATACAGAGGAACAACCAGTAGCCGTTGGAACTTTGAGCTAGCCACCACAACAGTAGAAAGACAAGATACACATACCAAGGTCACCTCACAAGAAACCGATAGCATAAATTGTTCTACCACACATACCAGAGGGAGTACATGTAGGAATAAAGCTATTGGGTCATGTCGGTAAGCTCAAATATTCAGACCATGATGTAGCAGACGAAGCCAAGTTCCTGGAACTTGCAAAGAGGGTATTTTTACAGACTACGGGCACGTATCCATTCGGAGAATTGATTGATCAATCGTATCAGTGGGAAACTGGGATGGAGAAAATGAGAATTTTAGGTTTGCTGGACCTACCACATTTTGGCAAAGGCCAGAACGCAACAGCGTGCATCAAGAAGCTGTAAGCAGTCACACATGTTGGGTACATATGGATGTACAAGCCCGTCCCCATAACCGTTGAGCTTATTGCGCAAATAATGGGGTTACCATTTCAGGGTATGGATCTCGCGTTGTTTCTGGATGACAAAACCAAGGAGAAAGTGCTAGAAAAAGAGATGAAGAAGAAGTATGGCACCGCCAGGGGGACAAGAGAGATAATTATCAAGCAGATCAACAACGCAGCCACGCAATTGGGCGCGAAAATCTTAGCCTGCAAGTTGCTAAGGAAATGCCACAGGGAGGAACTCCCAGCTGGAGTTGTTGCAATTGCAGCCCAGTGTGCAGAAGGCACCTCAATGAATTGGGCACCATATTTATTGAACGTATTCCTAAAGGACTGCAAGGATGCACAGGAACTAGGCATAGAGTTTCACTACTCGTGGTTGATTACCTTAATAGCCTTCATGGGATGGCAAGAGCCAAGGTATGTAAGTTTATGTACCAGACCCAAACCAAACCAGGGAAAGAGGTACATGGTACTAAAGGCGACGGCGAGCGTCAGTCACAAGAGGATGAACGGATCCATCTTTGAAGGATACCTATGCGACCTCCAAGAATTCATCTCCAAGATGTGGAGAATTACACCAGAAGTTGTCACGTGATATGAAAACATCGCCAAATTCTAGAAGACACAAAAAACAATGTGGATACATGCAAAGAATGATCCAGAGAAACAATGGCTACAGATGTGCTACTGCATCACATAGGGTGACATTGATATGGTCATCAACGAATGGCCCGATGACTGGAGGATTCCAGCCATTACCAAGGAAGTGCCAGAAAGAACAACAGAGGAAGAGGTAGAGCATGGAGAAACGCAGCCCCCAGAAATCCAAGTGCCCAAGAGACCAAGAACAGGCCAAGGCAAGACAACACAGAAAGAAAAAGGGCCAAAGAAGACAAGGACCCAGAATGGGAAGAAGGAGAATACACAACCGACCAATGAACAACAAAAACAGGTTGAGGGAGTGCAGGAGACCGTCCCAAATCCCAACACACAGGAACCAGGGAAAAATAAGAGACCAACCATGCAGAAAAGAAGCACGCGCAAGAAATCAAAGGCACAAAGAACACTGCCAGAATACACAATCACGGAGGATGATGGGGAAATGATCGCCAGATTGGTCCAGGATTGTCTATCTAAGGACTTCGACCATGTTTCACACCATAGGGAAATGATTCAAAAGGAGTTGGTAAACATAAAACAACTCCTCAAACAAATCAGGGAAGGGAAAAAAGAAAGTCGTAGGGGAATCAGACCATCAACACCGCAGACAGAAGGAAGGGTGCACGAGAAAGAACGACAGTCAGTCCAGGGTATACTGCAGCCACGCGTAACATTCCATATCAACCCCAGTATGTTGCGCATGGAAGAAATTGTGGGGAAGACACCTTTGAAAGACTTAAGCCAAATCCAACTTGTGTTGACAAGGATACCATCAGGGGCATTACACAGGTTGCAGGTAAGTGTCAACCACGAGGTACAATCTTGCGCACGTAGAGACTTAACCGAATTGAAGCGGGCAACAAAGAAGCGGGACACGCTGGAAATAGTCTATGAGAATGCTAAATCTGAGACCAAGGAGGAAAGGGAGCACCGAAATGGATTGGAGTAGAAAGTCGTAGGAACTTATGAGAAGATTCCATAGGCCGCACAGAGTGAGGAAATCACAACAGCATAAAAGATTGATCAGATTGCACAGGCAATTGATCAATACCAGAAGGAGATTGAGAATCTCTGAGAACATCTCATACCAACCACTCCACCAGCGGTGAAGGAGCAAAGTAAGTAGGAAGAAACAACGCAGTTGCAGGAGATAGAGCAACAGGTTAGCACAGCAGCTGAATTGTTTGATAAAGCAACGCAACTTTGGACCAAGTTGGAGGAGGATCAGAAGGTCCACAAATGGGACATGGAAGAGGAAATGATCAACACAGTGATCCAAGAAC
The DNA here is from genome assembly GCA_010110895.2 of Picea sitchensis. Classification (NCBI taxonomy): domain Eukaryota; kingdom Viridiplantae; phylum Streptophyta; class Pinopsida; order Pinales; family Pinaceae; genus Picea; species Picea sitchensis. Next base: position 18,443 of record SNQJ01S0145038.1, read on the forward strand.
TCAAGCAGAAGCAGAAGACAATACCAATCCCAGAATGTGTCAAAGAGATGCAGGATATTAAGAAATTGCAGGCAGAGATAATCTCTACACAAACCCAGAAACAAGAGCTTTAGGCTCAAATGGAACCATTGCAGGAACGGGTAGCAGAAGTCCTAACATAGGCATAGGAAGCTAAGACACATATATCACATACCCAGGAAGAATGTGAAGGATTGATCAACGACGAAGTGGCAGTCCATATAGTGGACACAATCAAGGAGAAGACTGTGCAGGCGTAGACACGGGCATCAACACTCAAGGAAAAGTTCCATATGATCACCAAGGAGATCGAGGAAGCTCAAAAGGATTAGGTGGCTCAGGACGAGCCACATGTCAATGTTGGGGGGCTATTGGAAGCAGGCCGAAGTAGAAAGAAGGATGATAGTGGGGAAAGAAAACGTGCAGAAAGTAAAGCGACAGCTAGATGGAAACGCAACATGTGTGCATGCAAGAAAGTGTGCAAAAGGAGAGCGACAACTGGAAGGAGGAGCATCACACATAAATGAGAGGAATACCTAACGTCATTATGGTTAGGGTTTTGGGAATGTATTGTAAATGGTTGAAAAGCCCGAAATGTATAAATAAATATACATAGGTATCATAGGGGGTTGGCTTTTTGCATTGTTCATACTATTGTTCCATTGGAGATATGTAGAAGTTGATGTGTTATGTAATGTTTCACGACCCATTTTTGTATAAGATGTTGAGCTAGAGGAGACGAGGGAAGGTAGATCTTGAGGATTAAATCGTAGGTAGAGGAGCCTGGTGCGATCTAGTTCGCCTCATATATATCTTACCCATATGAGGAGAATTGTAAGCACGCGGCGTTGGATACGCAGAACTACCATAATAAAAGAGACAAGAGCCAAATCTTTGTGGACATAGCCCAGGAGGGGGTGACCCACGGTAACATCTGTGTAATGTGATGAATGCATGCATATATTTATCATCTTTTCAATAGTTATTTGTTGTGCTTAATGAATGAATGAGTTATTATATTTCTTGTTTAAATGTTGTTGCGATATTGAGGGAATAAGCTATGAAGGTTACTGCATAGTCGTGAATAACATTAGGTTTCAATCACAAGTTATAATAAATGGTTCAAAATACAAGTCCCATATATCGCACTCAATCCTAGGTTGTAAACGTATGAGTCTTACAACCACCCATTAAAGCTATCTCGGGCGAGACTGCGCAACACATTTTGTGTGTTGCGTTGCCTTCTGGTTTACCAGGAGGGTCGATAGTTTTAGAGGCTTTGTTGGAAACCTGAAAGACATGAACCTTGGGTCAATAACTCAGATGGTAGAGAAGAAAGACTAAACCCAACAATGTTTAGATCTAGAGGAAGAGTAGGTCGAAGAGCAAGCCATATTTACACAGAAGTGATTGAAGAAATGAGAAATCTCTAGGCACAGTTGGAAGCTATGGAAGCTAACCAAAGAAGAGACATTGACATAAAATATTTTAGTGACATAGATGAGGAATCTTTAGAATGGGAGGCAAAGCTTGAAGAAGAAAATTTTGAATAAATATTGGTTAGAGTTATCATGGAATATATGGAGGTGCCAATGTCTGAAGGTAATTTGAATGCAAACGAATTGATGTACTGGATTAGTACCATGAATAAGTATTTTGAGTATTAAAATGTAGTAGAAAATAATAAGGTAAGGTTTGTTGTGACAAGAATTAAAGGACATGCATTGCTCTAATGGGATGGAGTATAAGCTGGGAGGAAAAACAAAGGAAAGATAAGAATCAAAAGTTGGGACAGAATGGTCACAAAGTTTAAAAGTAAGTTCATGCCAAGAGATTATCAGCTTAATATTTTTATACAAATGAAAAATCTAAAGTAGAGAGACATGTCAGTTAAAGAGTACACTGAAGAGTTTTATAGATTAAATATTAGATCTAGTCACATAGAAGAAAACCCAGAAAAAAATTGTTAGATATCCTAATGGACTAAGATATGAGATTTAGGATGAAATTGACATTTTATCTATAGGAACTGTTGAGGAGGCATATCAATTCTCTCTCAAGGCAGAGGAAAAGTTGGCAAGGAAAAAAATTCAAAGAGGAATAGGCTGGAGTCAAACGTGAGGCAGAGGACAAAAAAGTGGTAGAGGAAGGTTTCCATCTCAAAAAGAAGAAGCCAACAATTCACACGAGCAAGAACAATCATCAAGAGGTGTTGATTTTAGAGGATGAAGACCTTATCGAAGAGGTAGGGGTTCTCTTATTGGATGTTATAGATGCAATAAATTTGGGCATAGATCTTATGAGTGTCCATAAAACACTTCCACAAGTAGAGAAATTACAAAAGTTGTGCAGGATGAGGAAGAAAGTGCGAAGTCACATGTGCATGAGAATGCACCAAAGGTTGGAGATTCTTTGTTGATGAAGAGATTATTGTTGAAGCTAGTCAAGGGGATTAAAAAACCTACACAAATAAAGACACTCTTCAGAACTTTATGTAAATAAAAAGGTAAATGTTGTAAAGTCATTATTGATAGTGGTAGTATTGATAATTTTGTGTCTAAAAAAATGGTTGAAAAATTGGGTTTGAAGAAGACAATACATCCTATTCCATACAAGGTGTCATGGTTGCAGACGGCACATTAGTTGTTGGTCAATGAGCAATGTGAAGTGGAATTTCAGATTGGAAGCTACAAGGACAAGGTATTTTGTGACATTATTCCTATGGATGTGTGTCATATTTTGTTGGGTAGACCTTGGCAGTATGAAAGGAAGGAAATACATGATGGAAGGAGCAACACATACACTTTTTAGAAGGATGGAGAGAAGCATACACTATTACCATTAAAATATGAAGGTGTAGCTGAAGAAGTTATCCCTAAGGTACAAGTAATCAATGGAAAATGATTTCTACAAGAATTTAAAAATGAGGATGTGCATTTTTTTTTTAGTTGGTAAACCCAAGGTAATTATTGCTAGCACAAATTTAAACAATTGGAAGTTCAAAACTTGTTGGATGAGTTTGATGATATTGTGATTGATGAATTTCCAAGTGAGTTGCCTCCCATAAGAAGCATTAGTCATCATATAGATTTGATTCCAGGGACTAATATTCCTAATAAAGCAGCATATCAGATGACTCCCAAGGAAAATGAGATTAAAAATCATGTACAATCTCGATAAGGTCCTAATCAGGGAAAGTTTAATCCCATGTGTTGGTCCTACATTGTTAAGTCCAAAGAAATATGGAGGATGGAGAATATGCACAAATTCCAAAGCCATAAACAAAATTACAATCAGGTACATATTTCCACTACCCTGTATTGATTATTTGATGGATTGCTTGAGTGGTGATGAATATTTTTAAAAACTTGATTTGAAGAGTGGGTATCATCAGATAATAGTTAGAGAAGGAGATGAATGGAAAACAACTTTAAAAAAAATAATGGGTTATATGAATGGTTTGTAATGCCTTTTGGCCTCACAAATGCTCCTAACACTTTTATGAGGTTGATGAATGAAGTGCTTAAAGAATTTATTGGTAAATATGTCATAGTTTACCTAGATGATATCATGGTCTATAGTCAGACTAGAGAAGAACATTTGAGACACCTCATATTGGTTTTGAATCAATTTCAAAAACAAAAGCTACTAATCAATCTAAAAAAGTGTAGTTTTGTGAAGACAGGGTTAGTTTATTTGGGTTTTGTGATATCAAGAGATGGCTTGAAGATGGATCAAGAGAGGGTCAAGGCTATAATAAATTTTCCTACCCCAAGGAGTATTTTTGAGGTAAGAAGCTTTCATAGTTTGGAAAGATTTTATAGAAAAATGATCAGAAATTTGAGTGGAACATGCGCTCCAATTGTGGGTACGATTAAAGAAACAAACATCCATTTAAGTGGACATAAGAAGTTGATACAAGTTTTAGATTATTGAAGTATAAAATTATATAGCAACCGATTTTAGAATTGTCAGATTTTAATAAACTCTTCTAGGTTGAATGTGATGCAAGTGGGACTGCAATATGAATTGTTCTAAGTCAAGAAAGAAAACATGATGCTTACTTTAGTGAAAAAATAAATGAGGCCAAACAAAAATATTCTTCATATGATAAATAATTTTATGCCATTGTTCAAGCACTAAAGAAATGGAGACATTACCTCATGCCTAAGGAATTTGTTTTTTATATTGATAACCATACCTTGAAATTTATTAGCAGTCAAACAAAATTAAGTCTGAGGATTGTTAAGTGGGTTGAATATTTGAAAAACTGTACCTTTGTTATCATACATATAAGTGGGGAGTCAAATAATGTAGCAGATGCTTAAGCAGAGTCAATTTAATTTTGCATAAATTTCAAGTGAATGTCTTAGGATTTGATGATTTGAATGAGATGTATAAGGATGATGCATATTTTTCCTATGAGAATATAGTAAGCAGAGACATAATTCCATGGTTAGATCATATGAAATGAGAAGGATTATTATTCAAAGGAAAAAAATTATTCATTCCATTATGTTCCACGATGGAAAATTTGCTAAAAGAAAAGCATAGTTGAGGATTATCGGGACATTTTAGACTAGAAAAAACATTTGCTCAGTTAAATGCATTTTATTTTTGGCCCGGTATGCAAGATATTGTTAAAATATTTGTTGAAAGATGCAAGGTATGTCAACATGCAAAGGGAAGGAGTCAGAATGTCGGATTGTATCAACCATTTCCAATTCCAAATAGACCATGGGATTATGTGAGTATGGACTTTGTGCTAGGATTGCCAAGAAATCAGAAAGGTAATAATTCAATTTATGTGGTTGTTGATAGCTTCTAAAAATGGAACATTTTATAGCTTGCACAAAGACAAGTGATGCAACTAATATTACAAAATTATTCTTTAAAGAAGTAGTTGAATTGCATGGATTGATAAAAAGTATTATTTATGACAGAGACACAAAATTTGTGGGTCATTTATGGAGAACTCTATGGAAAAAGTTAGGAACCAATCTCAATTTCAGTTTATCATACCACCCACAAATTGATGGGAAAATATAGGTGGTAAATAGAAGTTTGGGAAATATTTTAAAGTGTCTGGCAGGTGAGCATCTCAAACAGTGGGATCAAGTACTTGCACATGCATATTTTGAATATAATGATTCACCTAATAGAAACACAAGGTTAAGTACATTTCAATTTTTGTATGTAATGCACCCAAGAGGAATTTATGAATTAAGAAATTTAGGAAAAAAGGAAATGAGAAGTGTTGATGGTCAATATTTTTCAATAAGTATGCAAGAACTGCAGGAGAGAGTCAAGTAGCAGCTTTAGGAAAGAAACAACAAGTACAAACAAAGAGCAAACTTGAAGAGGAGAAAACTAAATTTTGAAGTTGGAGACTTGGTTATGACACACCTCAGAAAGGGAAGATTTCATAGAGGGAAATACAATGAATTGAAACTTAAAAAGATTGGACCACGTAAAGTGTTATGGAATATTTCCTCAAATGATTATGAAATAGAACTTCCAAGTAACATTGGAATTTCTCCAATTTTTAATGTCTCATATTTGTACCCCTTCAAGGAAGAAACAAACATTTTAGTAGATGCACTTATTAATGACAAAATACAGACCATTGAATGGGAGAAACAACTACCTACAATACATTAGAAACACATTGAATAAGTTTTGGACAAGAAGGTAGTGAAGAA
>SNQJ01S0145040.1:7705-22023 GCA_010110895.2 Picea sitchensis
ACACCCGATTGGTCCATGATCTCTATTTAAAGAGCATGGAGGGTCATTTTCCAATGATTGATTGTGAGAAACTCTCTTGTAAAATATCTCTGTAATCTTTTTCTTTTGCATTAATAAACTGCTCCAAGTGGTCGCGTTGGTTGGGGATGTGGACATTTCCTTGTAGGGGTTTTACCACGTCAAAACATCGTCATGTTGATCTTTGATCTGGTTGTGTGAGTGGTTACTGAAGGTGTTTCTCCTCTGTTGTAATACCTGGGTTGTCGAACATCACACACCATATTACAAACCTAGATCATTCAACAAAGAGATAAATATGAACAATTATTTGTAATTATCGCCAAATCCACCAAATTGGTTGCTAAGGAGAAATTCACCTTCCAAATGTAAGATTGAATATGGGCTCCAACTCCAAGACAAACCATGATACCATCGAGGCAAAGAAAGCTCCTACAAGGCTTTAATCTCACACAACACAACCCATTACTCTCTTGACATAACTAATATACTTACTACTAAGCACTCTATATTCTCTTCTAGCCATCAATCAACGATGGCACTCTCTTCTACTACCCTTCAAAACACAAGGATGGTTTCCCCTTCTCTGCTCCATAGTCCCTCAGGGATATTCTTTCCTTCCAATTCTCTTCATTGCAAGTAGAAAGAGTCCAAGACTGTTGGTTTCCTTATCAAAATAACTTGCAGGAAAAACACTTTGCTAAAACCGTTATTGGGAAAGAAGAACATATTGCAGTTTTGGTGATGTTTTGTTCAACTATTGTGGACATTTCAACCATATCTTTTCCCTCAAAACCATCCTATTTTATCTCAAATTCTCAATATAAACTCTCCAACTTCCGTGGCTCTTACTAGCCACAAGTCCATGGATTTTCTTTCCATTTGTAGGAATAAGAACCATGGTTTCACACATGTTCCTTCACAAAATCGAAGAGGAAAAATGCTAATGGGAGAATGGACAAGTAATCCTAAAATGATGGTGATTAATGATATTCCATGTAAGACGTACATTCCTTTCATGGAGAATATACCCTTCCCAAGAAGCATTGAGAAATATCAAAGGAAAGCACAAGTCAAAGATTGATGGGAAACTTTGTAAGGAAGAATGGGACAAAAGTTAGTACCTCCAAAGAACAAGTGTCAAGGTCAAATCACCCGTGCACCCCATTTCCTCTTCCCTTCTTATGTTATCATGGTTCCCTTGTTGTTTCTCAAGCAGAGTTTGTGGTGGATATTGCATTATTATGTAGTTTATTGTATTCATTCTTTTACATACATAAGCACACCATGGAAAACATAACAAGCACATCGTAATCCTACCTCAATGTTGGGACTTATATGCATTAAGTACTAGCCAATCTTGGCCTTGGCCTTGAGCTCTGCATTAGGAATATTTACAATGCATTTACAATATATACATATGGGGTCATTTAATTCAACCCACATGACTTGACTCCCATTACATAAACCCCATTATTTACAAATAATACATGGTTTAATGTATTATATTCGAGGGTCAAAACTGGGATACTATATGACATCCTTAGAGAATTGATTATTCTGATCAAGTTGAATTCCATCCTCTTAATTGCAATCAATCAAGCTCAAATGTTTTTTCTTTCTCTCCCTCTATATACTTTAATATGTGTAAACTCATATAGCATAAACCCATGGATCCACATGGTCTATGCAATATAGGAATACATTGATCATATTTTTTAGGCTTATAAAGTGTACCCTCTAGTATAATGAAAGAACAACAAATAGAGAAGTTAATACATTAAATAATTATTTTCATAATATTTGTAAACTTATATAGCATAAACCCATGGATCCACATGGCCTATGCAACATAGGCATACCTTTATCATATTTTTTTTAGGCTTATAAGGTATAAGCTATAGTATAAGAAAAGAAGGACAAATAGAGAGGTTGATACATTAAATAATTATTTTCATATAGTTTATAAATCTTAGATATATTATTTATTTTTTTAATAAAAAATCAATCCTCAAGTCACTTCACATTTAAATCCATAATCTTAATTATAATCATTTTAAATTTCATTGAATCATTTAGAATTATGAGTCCATATTTCATTGGGTGATTACTAGTAGTCTTTATTCATAAAATATAAGAAAAAGAGAAAAAGTGGAAAAAAATAACAAAATAAAAACCCTCATTTAAAAAACTAATAAATAAATAAATAAGTAACTATATTTTATGAAAAATATAACTTTAATTATAATTACAATTATAATAATTCATATTATCTATAAAAAAATATATACCTATCTTACAAAAATATAAAAAATCTTAAAAACTCTTTATCATAATTGATAAAAATATATCAAGATACATTTATATTACATTAAAGATTTCTTATAATCATTATTTTATTTTGAAATATTTTATTTTTGAAACTGTACATAACCTAAAGTTCCATTTTTCCATAATATGAATGGAATAAGAATATGTTAGTGTATATAACCTTTGTTTGCATTCCTATTTGAGCAGACAATTCCTTTCGAAGATGTGTAAAACAGGAGTATGAGAAACAGTAATTGATGTTATGGAAACAAAAAATGATTCCTCCTTGAAATTTCTTCCATATACATTTAGAAATTAACTATGACAATGCTTAGAAATTTCTTCCATATACATTTAGCGAAAGTTTTTTTTTACAAGATTATGGTAAGTTATTTGTACACAATTCTTAGTAAGAAACCTCTGCCTATGTAGATAGGCAGTTTTTAAATATATATATTTATTTGTTTTAGTTAATTAATTATTTAATATAAAAAAAATATCAATTTAGTCATATTTATTAAAAATAGATAAATATTTAAATAAAATTGTTGTGAAGAATGTAAATTTATTTTAAAATATAAAAATCTTTATTAATTTTAATAATTTTTAAAATGCAAATTATAAAATATATTAAACTAGCATACCTTGAAGTGAATCAGGACAATATGTTGATTAAATATAAGAAAAGTGTGTTGGATGGTTCATAGTTTATGGTAAATTTTGGTATAATTTTTATAAAAAAATTATTTAGATGAAACCTCTAATTTACGAGACAATCCATTTCTCCACTCATAGGACATGTGACAATCCATTTCTCACATGTCCCATAAGTAGATAAATGGATTGTCTCACAGCAAATTACCTTTATAAAATAGATTTCTTTATCATTATGATCAACAATGCTCTTCAAACATGTAACCCTAAAACCCTAATTATTAACCATGAGACCTACTCCTTATATTATCTATAACCCCTAAGAAATATAACCCATAACTTAAACTAATTTATATACTAATTATCCCATACCACCCTAATTAATATAATCCCTAACTAAACCTTATAATCCTTAACACGTGAAACCTATATTACATAGCCCCTAAACACATATTATCCTTATCCATTTTAACCACTATTAACATAAACCCTAACCAATATAACCCTTAACCCCTATGACTCCTTAACCCTATGATTACTAAACCCTATAATTTACAAACATTAATATTATCAAAACTTGTTCTTATAACCATTAACATATATAATGACAAATATGATTTTGGAAATTATCCACATTGACAAGTTTTGCCAAATCAAGATTGGAAGCTCTATTCTTTTGTATTTCTTGAAAATGTAGAAGTTCCTTATAGAAAACTATATATTTAAATTTGTTCTCCTTTTAGTAGTAATTCCAACAACTATTCAGTTACCTTGGAGTACTAATTTCAAAATTGTGTTACACCCTTTTGAAATTAGCATTTTACCGGCCCATTTCCTTGTAGTCTTTGTAGGTGCAATTTCATGGTTGGAGACCAACTTCCACCACCAATGGAGGATTATCGAAGTATATATGGAAGAATTTTTGTATTGGGAATTGATTATACATCGATTGTAAACACTCAACAACCTTCTTCCTCTGAATTTTTACATTTTAAAAATGGTATAGAAAAAGAACACAAATTTAGGATGAATCGACACTTATCTCTTACGAATTTAGATACCCAGTGGAACATATAAGAGACAAATTTTCAAAATTTTAAGTCATAGAATAGAGTTATATACTATAAATGTAGATCTATTATAAAGAATTAAACAATCAACCAAATCTCAGAAAACACTCAAATCCATAAACTAAATCTTTTTAACACTTGGTCCCATAAAAGTAGGAAGATTTGGTAGTTTCATCTTTATAAGGAATTGATTCAATTGCTCAAGACTGGGATGCACTGCATTTATACATTGCAAACAATCTTGACTGGATGAATGTATGGATTGAAAGATGTAAAAAAAATCATGGCGGTAGGTTATCATGGCAACAACTATCTGAATTGGTTAGAGAAGCTTGTCGTAACAATGATGCCAATATTACGCAGAGGGAAATTGATTTAGCATATGGTTTGAAAGATGGACAGGCAAGCAAATTCACCCATTTTATTTAGTTATTTTATATTATATTAATGTGACTGCAAGTGTGTCTTTTCCAGATACTTTCCAAGTTATATAAATATAATTTGTTTATTAATTGACAATGCATCTTTTACATGTTTGGCATATTGCAGTTGAAACACCACAAGTCTATGTGGTGCAATGGTCGTAAATTTTGCATCAAACAGTTGGATGAAACCAGTAAAACTTCTAATAGTGGGATAATTGCAATATTTCAGGTCACTAATGTTTCCTCTAGGAGTGACACACATCCCCGAGAATATGAAAATAGACACTATGGGTATTTGAATGATATACATGAGTGTGACTTTAATTATTTCAAATTAGTTATGTTCAACGTCAAATGGTATAGGTTACAAATGCATGAACGCGATGATGAAAGAACTGTTATTCAACATGCCCATGGATTTCCGATGATTAAAACAACGGTGTTTGAAAGAGGACATGATCGCTATGTTTTTCCAAGTGAATGTGAACAAGTCTTTTAATCAAAGCTTCTAGGTTAGAGGGATTGGTCATTTGTTGTTAGATATGATCCAAGAGGAAGGCTAGTTAAGTATACTCATGTACAGGAAGAAGATGATATTGAAGAAGAAGATGATGCGCCATATCAGACAGAGCCGAAAGATCAGGGGTCGATATACGAAGAATACATAGAAGATGAACCAGGTGTAGGAGGCAATGCAATTGATCTTGATGATGATGTTGATGAAAATATGCTTGAAAACGACAATGATGACGATGATGATATTGCAAATCCTTTCAACATCGTTTCTGAACCGAATGATGATACAAATGTCGATTTCGATAAAGAAGAAGATTCAAAATAAGGATGATACATATGTTGAGTTGGATCATATACATAACTATATATTTTAATTTGTAGGAATTATTCTCTTAAAATAATTTACTTATGTCATGGGTTAATTAATTGTTTTTAAGTTTTATGCGACTTTTTTATATCCTATGTTACATGTTGTTTAGTTAGTATGTGAAACCTGAAAATAGTCGCCATACTAGAGTACAAGGTAAACTAATTAAAAATATAATTTACAAACACATAAATTCATTTACCTTCATTAATTTTTGTTTTGGTAGTTTTTATGCATGAATCTTACTATGTTGCAATATAGGCATACATTGATCATATTTTTTAGACTTATAGGGTGTACCCTCTAGGATAAGGAAGGAATGACAAATAGAGAAGTTGATACATTAAATATATATTTTCTCTTAGTTATATATACTTTAATATTTTTAAACTCACATAGCATAAACTTAAACCCATGGATCCACATGGTCTATGCAACATAAGCATACCTTGATCATATTTTTTTTTAGAATTATAAGGTATACCCTATAGTATAAGAAAGGAAGGTTAAAACTCATATAGCATAAACCCATGGATCCACATGGCCTATGCAACATAAGTATACCTTGATCATATATTTTTTTAGGTTTATAAGGTATACCCTATAGTATAAGAAAGGAAGGACAAATAGAGAGGTTGATACATTAAATAATTATTTTCATATAGTTTATAAATCTTAGATATATTATTTTATTTTTTTAATAAAAAATCAATCCTCAAGTTACGTCACATTTAAATATATAATCTTAATTATAATCATTCGAAATTTCATTAAATCCTTTAGAATTATGAGTCCATATTCATTGGTTGGTTACTAGTAGCATGTATTCATAAAATTTAAGAAAAAGAGAAAAAGTGGAAAAAAATAAGAAAATAAAAGTCCTCATTTGAAAGACTAAAATATGAGTGAGTAAGTAAATCTTAATTATAATCATTCCAAATTTCATTGAATACTTTAGAACTATGAGTACATATTTCATTGGGTGGTTACTAGTAGTCTTTATTCATAAAATTTAAGAAAAAGAGAAAAAGTGGAAAAAAATAACAAAATAAAAGTCTTTATTTGAAAGACTAATAAACAGTGAGTAAGTAATTATATTTTATGAGAAAATATAACTTTAATTATAATTACAATTATAATAATTCATATTATCTATAGAAAAATATACCTATCTTACAAAAACATAAAAATCTTGAAAACTCTTATCATAATTGATAAAAATATATCAAGATACATTTATATTATAGAAAAATATACCTATCTTACAAAAACATAAAATTCTTGAAAACTCTCATCCAACTCAAAATTCTTGAAAATTGGAGGGATGTCCAACTCAAATCCAGAACCTTCAGCGATCTCAACTAAATCGAGATGTTTGGTGATATCTGAAATGAGACGGGTGATCCTTCTACTCGTTCTATAACGAGAATAAAGGTCACACCTGGCTACTGTGGATGCCATTGTTGATCTACTCGTTCTATTATTAATTGACAATGCATCTTTTACATGTTTGACATATTGCAGTTGAAACACCACAAGGCTATGTGGTGCAATGGTTGTAAATTTTGCATCAAACAGTTGGATGAAACCATGAATACTTCTGATAGTGGGATAACTGCAATATTCTAGGTCACTAATGTTTCCTTTAGGAGTGACACACATCCCCAAGAATCTGAAAATATATACTATGGGTATTTGAATGATATACTTGAGTGTGACTTTAATTCTTTCAAATTAGTTATGTTTGACGTCAAATGGTATAGGTTACGAATGCATGCACGCGATGAGGAAAGAATTGTTATTCAACATGCCCATGGATTTCTGATGATTAAAGCAACGGTGTTTGAAAGAGGACATGATCGCTATGTTTTTCCAAGCCAATGTGAACATGTCTTTTACTCAAAGGTTCTAGGTGAGAGGGATTCGTCATTCGTTGTTAGATATGATCCAAGAGGAGGGCCAGTTAAGTATACTCATGTACAGGAATAAGATGATATTTAAGAAGAAGATGATGCACCAGATCAGGTAGAGCTGAAAGATCATGGGTCGACAAACGAAAAAGACAGAGAAGATGAACCAAGCATAGGAGACAATGCAGTTGATCTTGATGATGATGTCGATGAAAATATGCTTGAAAATGACATTGATGACAATGATGATATTGTCAATCCTTTCAACATCGTTTCTGAACCGAATGATGATACAGATGTCGAGTTCGATGAAGAAGAAGATTCAGAATAAGGATGATACAGATGTTGAGTTGGATCAGGTACATAACTATATATTTTAATTTGTATGAATTATTCTCTTACAATAATTTACTTATGTCATGGGTTAATTAATTGTTTTTACATTTTATGTGACTTTTTTATATCTTATGTTACATGTTGTTTAATTATTATGTGAAATCTGAAAATAGTTGCCATACTAGAGTACGTGGTAAACTAATTAAAAATATAATTTACAAACACATAATTTCATTTAGCTTCATTAATTTTTGTTTTGGTAGTTTTTATGCATGGATCTTACTATGTTGCTTTCGATTATTTTCTATTTTATACATTGGGTATTGGGGAAATGAGAATTATGTGAGGGGGAGGGGAGGGGACATATGAGCTTCCACCTTCATGTGGTTGGCCTTCTTCAATAGAGGATAAATTATTCTTGAAACCAAGAGCAACTCATTCATCTTTATACCATGATCATGATTGTAAATGTCATCATCGTTGTCATAGTATTGCATCAATGAAGTTTCAATGAACATGTTTTTCATTGCTATAGGCGCATCTTCGTTGAAACTGTTTGAAAAAATGGGACTTTGGCCCATATTGCATGTGCCTACATGAAGAAATCATCTTCCCATGTCGCTTCTTCCACTGGTAGGTTCTTTCATTTGATAGGGTACTCAATAAATGCTCAATTTTGCGGCATCTTAATCCCTATTTCAAGAATTGTTTCTAGTTCTAGTATGATTTTCCCTTCTGCAATAATTTATGATAAAATAGTTTGCATTGGGTTCTTGTAACTGATTATCTTCTTTAAGCAAGAAACATGGAAGATAGGATTTACACTTCCTGGTCGCAAATGAATAGCATGGCCATGATCTTGATCTTGATAGGGTTTTTTGGGGATTCAAAATGCTTTGATATCATCTTATGTTGTTGGATATAATGATACCTCGACTACAACTTATAAGATCAATATTCCAACACAATGGGAGATTGTCTTGAGTAGAGTGGTTGTGAAGTGTGAATGTGTTATCTTCTAATTTTAAGGTCACTAGTACTTTTTTATCAACGTTATTACATGTCCTTGAAGTACTAGATGCGAGAATGTGTGTGTCGAACAAATTTTAAAAGTAAAAATGAAAAGACATTGTAATAGGACTAGACATGGGCAATGTCAGTGACCTGCCATGAATGGGGCCAACGCTGAAATTTTCACAAACTGTTTTTGTATGCACTAAAATTTGACATGCATATACTATTCACATGTCGTAACGATATGGGAGGGTTTCCAGACTCAAAGATGACTCACACACCCACTTGTTTCCATCATCAATTCATCATGTAAACCATAAACCGTATTTTTCTTTCAAAGTACACAAATTGGGTGACACAATTTCATTGTCTAGACAGTTCACTTCTATCCCAGAGAAGTTTTTGTTGGGTGGAGCTTATTTTCTCCAACAATTGCATCCCAAATTGGACCTTTGTCTTTCAGAGCCTTGGACAGACTAAAACCCTTTTTAGTATTAACACACGGAACTCTCAACAATATACCCATCGTCATTGTCGTGCTCTTGGGTATAATGTGTTCACTTGAGTAACCAGTGGAAATTTTCATGGGTTTTTTAGAACAACCACTTGGATATGTGTTGTCCCTTTCATTGTGAACTAGGGGGGAATTTATATGATTTTGTGGTAATTTCCATCTACTTGCAACTTGATTTAGAAAATCCCATGGAAAGGAAGGCCAATAAAGACTATAGTTACAAGGATACCTCCATAAGTTCATTAGTTGACAAAGGCCAAGGATGAACCTAATAAGGAACCTGATGAAGGAAGAAGAGAATTCGATGAAGGAAGAGGGCTATAAATAAATTGAGATGAAGATTTGTAGGAATGATTGTACCTACAAATATATCCTTGAGGACAATTTTGTAGTGTGGTCTGAAATTAACCTTAATTGCAAGATTCCCTTTCTTGAAATCGAGGGCACAAAATTTAGTAGGAGCTGAACCCGATTGTTGAAGTAAAAGGGTTTTAAATACCGATTAATATCTTGACCTTAGGTTTGGAACAAAACTTGAACAAACCTCAAGGAATTCAAAAAAAATTGTAACACTACTCAAAAATCCCTATTATAGGACCAAAACACTATTCAATGTAGCCCAAAAATGAAAAAAAAAAAGTGACCCCTAGGGAAAACGATGGAAAAATATTCCTACTCCATGTTTGCATATCATTTTTTTATTGACTTTTTTGTGCTAGTGGAAATTTTCTTGATCCTTATGGATTCTAAAATAGAAAATTAAATTAAAATGAGTAAAAGTGGTGATCAATTGTTGTTTTGGAGGAGACATAGAAGATGAATATTGAAACAATGTAAGATAGACATGAAGGTTGTTGAGTGTTTACAATCGATGTATAATCAATTCCCAATACAAAAATTCTTCCATATATACTTCGATAATCCTCCATTGGTGGTGGAAGTTGGTCTCCAACCATGAAATTGTACCTACAAAGACTGCAGGGAAATGGGTCGGTAAACTACTGATTTCAAAAGGGTGTAACACAATTTTGAAATTAGTACTCCAAGGCAATTGAATAGTTGTTGGAAATACTACTAAGAGGAGAACAAATTTAAATACATAGGTTTCTATAAGGAACTTCTACATTTTCAAGAAATTCAAAAGAATAGAGCTTCCGATCTTGATTTGACAAAACTTGTCAATGTGGATACTTTCCAAAATCATATTTGTCATTATATATGTTAATGGTTATAAGAACAAGTTTTGANTCTATAAGGAACTTCTACATTTTCAAGAAATTCAAAAGAATAGAGCTTCCGATCTTGATTTGACAAAACTTGTCAATGTGGATACTTTCCAAAATCATATTTGTCATTATATATGTTAATGGTTATAAGAACAAGTTTTGATAATATTAATGATTGTAAATTATATGGTTTAGTAATCATAGGATTAAGGACTCATAAGGGTTAAGGGTTATATTGGTTAAGGTTTAGGTTAACAGTGGTTATAATGGATAAGAATAATATGTGTTTAGGGGCTATATAATATAGGTTTAAGGTGTTAAGGATTATAGGGTTTAGTTAGGGATTATATTAATTAGGGTGGTATGGGATAATTAATATATAAATTAGTTTAAGTTGTGGGTTATATTTCTTAGGGGTTATAGATAATATAAGGAGTAGGTGTCATGGTTAATAATTAGGGTTTTAGGGTTACATGTTTGAGGGGCATTGTTGATCATAAGGATCAAGGAACCTATGTTATAAAGGTAATTTTTTGTGAGATAATCCATTTATCCACTCATGGGATATGTGAGACCATTTATTTTCCTAGAAAGTTATATCGACAAAGGAAACAATATATGACAGGGGAAGCTAAAAAGCCTTCTAGATTGTTGTAGCAGAGAGAAAATTGGCTTCTTAGTAAGTGAGAAAATAATGAACCTAAAATTTTGTTGTAGTTGGTGGCACATAATTGATGAATTTAGGAAAAGAATAGATGGGGTGTCTCATGGACTTACCTTGACCGGTCTCCCAAGGGTGCCTATTCCCCTTTTCAAAGGTGAACCTAATTCCATAGAAAGTCTTGAAAGTATTTCAGGGATTAGGATTCATCAGAAACATCAAATGAATATCTCTAGGAGGTAGAAAAGTTGCGGGACTTAGTAGATTAATGGGGTTGTACCTTCTTCCGTCTTCCTCTACATTTTTACATTATAAAAATGGTATAGACAAAGAACACAAATTTAGGAAGAATCGGTAGTTATTGCTTACGGATTTGGATACCTAGTGGAACATATAAGAGGCAAATTTTCAAAGTTTAGTGTTTTAGGTCATAGAACAAAGTTATATACAATAAATGTAGATCTAGTATAAGGAATTAAACAATCAACGAAATCTTGGAAAACACTCAAATCCCTAAACTAAATCTTTTTAACACTTGGTCCCATAAAAGTAGGAAGATTTGGTACTTTCATCTTTAAAATTGGCCTCCATGTGTAAAATTATTACAAAATTCTTGTAACTACTATTTTAAATATGTTAAGTCCCCTTGTGAAATTTATCATTAAGAGAAACTAGGAGGTTCCATGATAGGATGAAATATTGCAAACAACCTAATTCCTACTAAAGAAGCTATATTCTCAACAAAACTAAGAAAAAATAAAAGCATTATTCTCAAATTAGATCATCTATTCTTCTCCAATTCTTCATCCCGAGGGAGAGATCTAAATTGGAGGAAACTGATTATTACTTGGGAGTCTCCAATAATGGTCAAATGACGAACTTGTCATTGAATGGATATTATCAGGCCTTGGTAGACAACATATGCTTCGGATTTATTGTTGGTAATCTTCCCAAGGTTCCAAGAGTAACTTACTTATCGATGTCACCATCGGGTTCAATAAGGACCCCTCCCACACCTGCCTCCCCTTCCCAACACCTTAATATTAAAACCATAACCATTATCCCTTATAACCATTTATGTAACCTTTATTTTCATCATCATAATCAACATAGTCATCCTGATCATCCTCATCATCGTCATCATCATCATTCTTATTGTCGTTGTCATCATTATCATCATCGTCATCGCCATCATTGTCGTCATCGTCATCGTCGTCATCATCATCCTCATCATCATTGTCATCGTCATCATCATCATTGTCATTATCAGTGTCGTCGTCATACTATAACTATAACCCCTTATCATTTTAACATTGTCACCCTTATAACTATATAACCCCTTACCTTATAACATTATAATATATTTATTATATTACTATATCTATAATATTTATTAATTATATATTATATTAATTATTATAAATATATTATATAATATATATTAATTATGTAATATATATTAAATATAATATAATGAAATAACAAAGAAAAGGTTATAACAATCATAAAACAAATAAAAAAATCCATAAGCCCACGATCAAGCTGTATGAATCTATTTGAGCCGACCACTAGTCAAAACAAAACCCTATCTCTCGTGCGCATGCAGATCATATTGGAACCGACTGACTAAGACAAGAAGAAGATAGTGTGAGCCCACTAGCGAGGAGGCCCACCCAAAACAAAACCCAAGTCACATGCAGATACTGGAGCCGACTACCTAAGACAAGGGGGGTATATTGTGAACCCACTAGTGAGGAGGCCCACATGAAACAAAATCTTGGTTGCGTGCAAATATTGAATTCGGCCGCCTAAGACAATGTGGGGACAGTGTGAGCTCTCTAGCATTGGACCTGACCGCCTGCGACAAGGAGGGGACAATGTGAGCCCACTAGCATTGGAGGCAGTCGTCAAAGACAAGGAGGGGACCCTGTGGGGGGGAAATGTGAGCCCACTGGAGATAAATAAATCCTTGATCGACTACTAGAGATAAATCTAGAGGAGATACACTCAAGGGACAAGCATTTCCATGAAAATGGTAAGCACCTATGCAATTTAATTTTTGTAGGGTTATTTTTTATGTCAAGATGGAAGTTTATTTATGCATGGGATCGAACCCATGAATTCATAATGGATCTTCTAACAAAAACCCATGTTCTTTAAATGCATGCAATTATTGGTGATGTTGTGTTTTTGTTATTTCCTGATTGTTCAGTTCCATTGGTGTAGAGTACTAATAGTAGAAATAACTAGCTGTGGATTTCATAAACATAAAAGAATAAAAACAACAATAATATTTAAAACACAGGTACAAATTCTTGTAATATCTATCGTGATGATCCATTCATTGGGATACTCAGGTCAAATTACATGGCATACCTAAATCCATTGTGACTGGTCATGATCCCACCTTCACCATTAATTTCTATCAAGAGTTTTTTTGGCTTCAAGGTACCCAATTGAATCTTAGTATAACATATCATCCCCAAACTAATGGCCGCTAGATGGTAGCACTCAACAAATGTTTGGAAGCTTATTGATATTATTCTTATTTAGAATATAAATCCCAATGGATCTAGTGGTTACCCCTAGCCAAAAGGTGGTGCAATGCTACCTATCATGGTGCTACTAAAATAACCCCCTTCGAGGCATTCTATGGACAACCACCCATGTCAATGATCTTGTACTTGTCGATCCTCTGTAAGGTTCAAGATGTGGATAACAACTTGACATCCCATGCTGTAATTGTTTGTATCCTCAAAGACAATTTGGTGTTGGATCAAAATCACATGAAGCGATGAGCTAAACAACATCACTCCATATATCTGGTTGATGAAAGGGATCAAGTATTCTTGCATATCCATCCCTATAAGTAGATCTCACTCAGATATAATAGCCACCAAAAGTTAGCTCCTAAGTTTTGAGGACCCTATATTGTACTAAAAAAAACAGGTCCAATGGTTTACAAAATGGCTCTTCCTAGCCATTCTAAGCTCCACACAATTTTTCATGTTCCCTACTTGAAGAAAGTGTTTGGATTCAATTGTAGAGTTAAAAGAAACCTTCCAAAATTGGACAAGGAGTGTTTCATTTGGTTGCATCCTACACCATTTTGGAAAAAATGTGAGCATCGTATTCACCAATGTACTATCCAAGAATTTTTTATTCAATGGAAGGATACACAACCTAAAGTTGCTACGAGGAAATGAACATAAAGTCTCCACCAATTTCCTCATCTTTGGCCTTCAGGACAAGGCTTCTTTGTAAGGGGAAGGGCATGTTATGGTCCTACCCTAACTC
>SNQJ01S0145041.1:30672-46520 GCA_010110895.2 Picea sitchensis
TGGAGACAATAACTTGTATTTGGAATGCGAGTTGAGGGGGTAACCTTGGAATGTGATCTTCCAAGTCAAAAATTATTAAATTCATATCCGTAGGGTCGATTCCACCAATAGCTTTCAATAGTGCCTTCCGTTGTATAGGACAACTCTGAAGGACTTCGAGGGCTAACATCACGGACGGTGCTTGGGCCAAATCTTCGACAATACTGTAGTTCTAGGCAGCACGTGCATGAGGATTGAAAGCCAATTTTTGAACAACACCCTCAGGAGGAGGGCGAAGGACTGTATCTAGGCTTGGTCGTTCGAGATGAAGAGGACCGTTGGTAGGTGGAGTCATAGGAGATGGTTGGACCAATGAAGGAGGTATTGCATTAACCTTCTCTTTGGAGGAAGAATAATCTTTGGCTCGAGTGGCAAGTGTGATGTCATTCTGCTTTGAATTACCTGTACACATTAAGACATAGGATGTATTGGAGGGGGAAGGTTGGTCATGAATGACCAATTGAGCCTGTTGTTGAGAGGGGAAGGGTTGTGACAATACGACGGAAGTAGGGGGTTTCGTGGTCCCTTGAAGGAAATTAGTAACCTCGGCTCATCGTGGACAATCCTTAGTGTAGTGATCATCACCATAGATAAGACAAGGGTATCAGGGTTTGCGCTTATCCCTATCGTCAACATGTAGTGTTTTGGTTTTCTCAGATTGTGGATTATTTTTATCCTCCTTGTTCTTACTCTTTCCTTTTTTGGATTTATTTTTTTCGGCAGGGGTAGATTGAATAGAGTTTACCTCAGAAGTCTTTCTGGTGGGAGGGGTAGGAGACGGAGCATTTTGAACATTAGAAGAAATGGGTTTGGGGTTTTTGCTAGAGGTTTGGACGGAATGAGGTTGGGCATGGAAAGTGCCAATCACACCGTCAGTTGCATGATAAGCAATAGGAGTAGTTGAAGTAGCGGAAGTAGAAGGACAAGGTGCATCATGGAGTAAGTCGTAAAGAGTACCCATTTGTGAGTAAACGAGGTCGAGGTATTGAGCACGACTGATTTCCTGTTCTTCTGTGACAATTCCACCCATGGCGATGTCACGAGCGATGTCATTCACGAATGATTTCGTGAACCACTCTGCCAGCAACTAATCGAGAAGTTCAATTTTGATGAGATGTCGTCTCCGTCGCCACCCATGAATGTGATCAGAGATATGAGTGGCTTTGGTTTGTTTGAAAGAACTCAAAATCTCGGTTCCCGTTTCGTAGTGGATCAGTAACTGGTAGTGGGTGAGGAAAGCCATAGTGAGGGTGTTTAAGTTGGTGAAGAAGCCTCGTGGTAATTTTATATACCACTTCACGGCGAAACCTGTGAGGGTTTGCTGAAAAAGGCATAAACGAATAGAGTCATCCATCAAGGAGTTGGATGAGCACCAAAGGTGAAAATTCATTACATGATTGTTCAGGTCCTCTCCCAGTTTACCATTGAATTTAGGGATGTCGGATGGTAGTTTGGCCGGTATGGCGGGCCATTGAGGAGAGTGACGGATCAGATCATTTAAAATCCTCGACAGATCAGGGAGGTCCAGGGTGGCTAAGAAGGGTAACTATCTATTCACATGTGGGTACTGGTGACTTTGGGGAGGGAGTCCCATTGGTAGACTAGTGGGACCATAAGTAGTTTGCATATAATGCAAAGATCCAGGAATATTTGGTGGTTGGTGTGGAGGCAAGTAATTCATAGGGTTGTACCCTTGAACAGGGGCGTGGGGTTGAGCATTCGAGCCACAAATAGGATTAGACATGCCTGGATATGGTTGGCCTGTACTAAGGGGTATGACGGAGCTAGCTTGAGGCTGTTGCCCCCTAGTCGAGTGAGGATTATGTTGTGTAAGATAATTCCAATACTGGGCCAAGGATGGAGGTATGTTTTTTCCATAGGGTGGGTTTGGTGGGGGTTTCCCTCCAATCGGGGGTTGCGTCCCTATTGAGATTTGTCCTGCAAAAGGGGATTGGGTTTGGCCTCCTTGGTGAAATTGTCCACCCACAAAAATCTGGTAATTAGGTGTGAAAGATGGGATGGTGCCACTAGGGTCAGTGCCTCCGATAGAGGATGGAAGAGGTCCTCTGAAAGGGGGTCGAGGACGTGTCGAAATAAAACCAGGAACGAGATGGTGCCCAAAGGGAGTGGAAACGCCAGTAGTCCCGGATGAGGTTTGTGTAGGAGCGAGAATAGAAGCATTCAACGCATGATATCCAGGCGGAAGGGTTGGGGTGAATCTGGGTGAAAGCGGTGTGCCAATGGGGGCTTGGATAGCCGCTATAATCCCAGTGTGAGGATTCGTAGTATCAGGGACCATTGTGTAATGGACCATTTGTAGAGGGATAGTCAAGATGTGGTTAGTTGGCGAAGTGTCCGTACCAGGAAAATAATAGGCAGTAGTAAAAGGTACTGCGTCTGGATCAGATGTTTCAGGCAGCTTAGGTGCGACAGTGATATCAATGCCTACTCCTGAGCCAAAGAGATCCCATCTAAAAGTGCTAGTAGTCCAAAAAGGATCTTGACCCTTAGGTCATATGAAGGGTCTGGTTGGTGATCTAGAAGACTGAACAACTATATCTCCAGAAGAATTCACTCGCACAATACGTCTCTCGAAGTTGGGAGGAAGTCGAAGGTCCTCTCGAGAATTGGTAATTCAGAACTGTTCTAAAGAGTTTGTTCTTTCCACTGGTGGAGTGGCAACATCTTGGACTTCACTCTGTTGAGGAGAGCCCTCTAGTGAGTTGGTAGGCAAGGGTTGAGAACCTTCCATATCTTCTAGGGGTAGGCCTTGCATTGTACATGAACGACGTGGAGGATCAATTGTGATCAAGTTAGAATTTTACGAAAGAAATCCTATGGCCAACTTGGGTAAAAAAACAACATGTGCTAATAAAATCTAGGAAGCAAAACCAAGCAAACAAGACCTTCTAATTCTGAAGTCACTAGTTGGTGATGAAGTCCAACGTCGTAATGACAAGACAAGAAGGGGCTGGGCCAGGGCGGAAAAGTTACGTTGACGACCTGCTTAATGGACTTACACCCTAGTGCAAGCTCCCACACACAATCGTGGGTATACCCTCCAAGGAGCCTGAGTGAGTCTGGCCAACGCCGATTCCAGGTACCGTGAAGACTTACCCCTTCACAGTCACCTCATGTAAGACCCTAAGAATATAGGCTGCTAAGGTTACCACCACCAAAAATAATGCCTGGGGGAACAGTCGACAGTCCTATCCACACGCAAGGGCAGGGTATCTAGCCCGAAATCAGCTTGAGAGGCTTCCACTCATCATTGTGGGTATACCTTCAAGTGACCCCCGTAATACATGCATTCTCTACACTGATATCAACAAAGTAGGGTGAGTAACTCTGTCAATCTCAATGCGACCTTAGGTTTGACCCTTGTGTGAGAAGGGCTGCCCAGGAAAAAATGCTGCAAGTGGAATTTGACACTCCTTATCACAAGATGCTATTGTGTGTTTTGTGCTTTGGAGAGTGTGTCTCACTGCCTATTCCAAATCTCTAGCCTAGCTAATGTTGGTGTACAAGAGCCCTAGAAAAAGTTTCTAATTGAATTTTTAAAATTGTGCAATATTATTAAAGGCTATTGTTACTCAAAAGGAGACGGAAATGAAACCGATGTTGTGTGAGACTCTGACCCAACAATGCATAAATAGGAATGAATGATACAAATTTTTGTTCAATGGATCCTATTTATAGGAGGGAAAGAGGAGTTTTTTGGAACAATGTGGACTACGATGTATGATCTTCTCTGAAATGTAATATCAAACAACCATGAACAATGCAAATTCTCTATTCGTTCTCTTTCAATACTCAAATGCGAATATTTTCGAATAAAAATTGCTTAAAAAAGAAAATGTCTTTAATTTTTATTAGAAACCAAGCAACAGGGATGGAACTAAGAAAAAGTAAGCAATCAACGAAAAAGAAATACACAACAAACACCCAAATTGATCTTTCAATGAAGACAAAAATAACAAACTGACAAGACCAGTCTCTTCAAATGCACATGGGTAACAATTTTCCAAGTAATAAGCAATTGAAAAGGACAATTAATCGCAAATTTTAATCCAATCAAAGGCTCCCGACCAAACAAGCACTCGGATTTCAGAATCGAAGATTATACCCTTGTTAAGAAAAGGTCCAGAAGTAAAAATTGAGAAAAACGAACAAGAAAGAGCTTTCGATTTCTGAAAACTAATCATTCATGAGATTTGAAGTCAAGAAAGATTCAATCACTAGCCAGAGAAGTTCTTTCTAGACACACCAACCAATCTGGGCATCTGAAGACAAAAAGACTTAATCCAAAATTTTTACAAGTGAGTTCGCAGGCTAGCAGTGGAGTACAGTGCGAGAATTAAGGATTCTCGCAGGCTAGACAAAGGCAGGGTGCGAGAAGTTCACACTAAACTGAACACTAGGGTGCGAACCTCAGTTATTCTCGCAGGCTATAGAAAGGGGTAGTACGACAAGGTTTGCAATGAACCAAATTTTGGAAAAATGACAGAAATTTTGAGGGAACTTATGGATCCAGGGAGTCTATAAGGGTATCCTCAAGACTCAGAGATTGATGGGAATGAAAAAGGGTAGGTCAAGAGAAAATGGGCAAGAAAAAACCACCAAAATGGGTCGTATCCCCAGTGGAGTCACCAATTTTTTTATCGGATAAATCGGTAGATGCGGACACTAACAGATCTCCCTAGATCCACCTGAATCTAGAACAAAACAGGACAGGACATGACTCTTTCCCTAAGTTGCAATCATTGAATCTACTACTAAGATAGAATGAGTGACATACCTTTATATCGCTTCCTTAGGTCTCTGTTGTTCCCGCTTCGCTCCGATGATCTTGTGAAATTAGGTCCAAGACAACACAAACCAACCAAAGTGAAGATAGCAAAGTATATTCAGTGTCAACCTATGCATATGATCAAGGAGTTACGCAATAAAATGAGAGTGATTTTATGGGAAAGGGACATGCCGTTGTATTATATTGAATGAAAGTAGAAGATACAACCAGTTCAACTTGATGTCGCAAGATTCCTTTCAGTGACCCTTGGTTCCAACACACACACTTTCTTTGCACTTGCATGAAGAAGGTCTAGTGCAACTTGATAGACCAAATAGAGTCTTCAAGCTTCTGTCCAAGCAGAGTTCTTTACACAATTCTTTCACCAATTCTTCATTCAATCTTGCTTAACCTTTTCCATGAGAAACCTATCAATATATAAGAGAAGGAGGGATGGTTACATGGATGAGGATGATCCCACCAAATCTGAGAAGTCAGTAGGATGCCAACCATGCGAATGCCAACTCATTTTCTAGAATATTCCCTTCTAGAACCTTCGTGACCTCTTCTCTTCTTCAATCTTAAAAACATGTTTTCACCCTACCTATAGCGCAGACTGCGAACAGTTCGCACCCTAAGTGTGGGTGGATTGCGAGAATGAGGGATTTTCGCACCCTGTAACATAGGCAGCCTGCGAAGTCATCTTAAAAATGTGTTTTCTGGAAGTAGACAACAGTCACTTTTCTCAGGCAAAAAGTCCTTGTGGGAGCCTGAATACATCACTTGTTGAGACTTCATCAGAGTGACCAAAATCATGTGTAACAATAAGAAATCAAGCTCAAAATTTAACAATTGTCACCAGGTGCGGATCTCGAACTAGTTTATGTTTTTCGTGATTGTGATGATGACCTTGGACCAATTATATACGATGAAATTTTATAGTGTTGTTTCAACAATGAAACCATAATCATTGGCAGGATCCTCACCAGTGCCAACTTATTTCCCAACAAGTGGACCTCCCAACACCTTATTTCCCAGCAAGTGGACCTCCCAACACCTTATTCTTGTCAAAATCCAAACATGTGATCGCTTAGAGGGAATGTCCAACCCACTATTTATAGTGGTTTTTAGGAGGAAATCCATGTTCTTAACCATTGGTAGGTCTAATTAAAACTCAAAGTTATAAAAGAAATACAAAGTGAAATACAAATATTGATGATGCTATAGCTTAGAGGGAATGTTCAACCCACTATTTATAGTGGATTTTTTAGGAGGAACGCCATGTTGTTAGGAGGAAAGCCATGTTATTAACCATTAGAATGAGTCCCAATTAAAATGTCTAAGTTATAAAAAAATACAAAGAAATACAAATATTGATGATGCTTTAAGTTTAATTGAAGATAAAAATAAATTGTTTGTCTAGAAAACAATAAATTGTCTGTCCAAAAAACAAGACGTTGAACTACATTTGGATATTTAACAAACCCACTAATTAGGTAGCATATAAAGAAAGATAATATTAAATTGAGTTCTTCTCCTATGAAAAGAGTGTTGCAAATGAAAGTACATAAAATAGACATCATACCTATAACTATGTTGAGCATAACCATGAAATACCAATAACCCTTGAAACCAGAAAGAATATGATATTGTATAGGTGAGATATGCTTGGGGTCCTCAATGGCTTGATCACATGGGATATCATGGAAAGATAAAATAGTCTAGGGCTTCAATACTCCACATTATTGGGCTTAGACAGTTGAAAGTCTAGGAGGGACCGTCCATGTTGTATTTATGATGCTATGATCAATTCCAAACTGACAATTTGGGTCTAAAGAATTTAGAATGAGTAAGAAAGTGCATCATTTTTAGTTCATCCGAATTGTTTTCCATGACAACTTGTCGCTATATGATTGTATATACCTCTTGAAAATATTGATCCATTTATCATGGCCAAAGTTGGGGAGAATGGAGATGGGATTGAAATTGTTATCCCATATTTTTAGGGATAACTGGAGATCATGTCTCGGGCCACCGGGTCTAGACATGGAGTCACAGAAGGACTGACACGAGCATGGACCTGGAGGGCCATCCTTTTCTTCTTCCACCATAAGCTTTTGTCTTGTAGGCAACAACAACATCCATCACCATTGGCTTGGTCTTGTCTCAGAAGAGGTTCTTTCTCCATGAGGTAATGAGTCCAATTATCATGGTATGTATCACTTTTGATCATTGAAACCTTTAAATATATGCATCTGATTCCTTTTATCTCTATGGCTGCTTGGATCTTACATTATCCCACTTGACCATGTCTGGGGAAAATGACAGGATGCCCTAGCAAGCCTAATACCACATGGTCTTGGTTTACCAACTGATGGATTTTCAGAAATCCATCGTCCACTCCCATCATACTTTCTTGTTTCATCTTATCTCGGTCATTTATCCCTTTCCCCTTGTCCGAGCCTTGGAGTTGAACTATTTGTTGGATTGCCTTATCTAGGTAGGAAGAGGGGCTAAAAGGCGAAGGTAAATCACCGGTGGTAAAAGATAAAATACTAGGAATAAAACCTCGAGATGATTCACCCGGGGATCCTCGAGAAGGCAATAAAGGCCTCTCGGCAAGAAACAAGGGGACCCGAAAAATAACAAACAGACCTAATGAGTAGGAGGATAGGGGATCTCATCACGGGCCAACCTATTAATTCCATGGGTACCTAACAGTATGAAATTACCATCGGTTTACCACTTGCCAGGGCGGTGACCTTTGGTTACATGGTCAAGGGAAAGGGGTATCATCACGAATGACAGCTTCTCATCGTGAAAGTACTTATGGGTAATATTGTCAGCTCTGGTCACCATGCCAAGGTAGTATACAGTTTAATCTTGAATAAAAGAAAAAGAGAAGAAGAAAAAAGCAAAATAAAAGAGATAAAAGCTAAAAGGTCAAAGGGCAGAGAGGATTGGAAAGGCCGTCCATGGCGAATTTTCAACTTCATGTCTACAAAGGCACCCATGAATGGCATTGTAAATCCTTGGCTCTCCAGCGCCACCCACATGTCACGGACATCCCCTCTCTCACTGCACCCACATGTCTGGACATCCCCTAGCCACATCACCTCACTTACATGGCTTGGATGAAATCCTCCTGGAAACTTTCCTTTTCTTGTGGATACTAGCCCAATAGGACGTCTTGTCTTTTTCTCCAATCTTGTATTACAGGTTTTTGTAATGTCTTTGAGATACTGACTGATATATTAAGGGTTTTATTCATATGTTTAATAATATTGATGATGAAATGTGATTGACATTGTTATGATCCTTGTGACTGATGAGCCCATGGAGGGCGTAGATTTTGATGTGCAGGACCATGCCCGACGTACAGGTACCATTTGGACTGGTACACATGGGGAGATGATCAGTTCGGACCTCCATGGGGATGAAGAGCCCACCAAATGGATGCTGAGACCCCATCAGGAGGTAGAGATAGGACGGTGGTTGATCAGGGTTTTGCACTGGAGAAGAAGAGAACATTCCATCAGAGGCACTCTGGTAGAGCCTGGCCTAGGGGGATTGATACACTTCCAGTGAAACATTTTCCTTGGATGGCCCAGGACGTTACCTATGAGCTCATGATGTCATCTTGAGTCTGTGGCAGTTTGACAAGGCAGTTGGCATGTGTGGCATGATGGAGAGGCCCAAAGGGGGCTAACGTTTTTCTCTTTATTGCTGCATTTTCCCTAAAAATGGGCTAACGTCTCCCTTAGAAGGGATGACGTCTCACTTTTTTCTCAATTAGGGTTTTAAAATGAACATTTAATGTAAAACAATATTATTTTTCTATTTTTGCCTTGTCGGCCTTTTTATGACCTAAGAGTTAAATTAGGTCATTGATACAGTATATATTGAGAGTTTTCACTCTCATTTTATGAGGAATTATCACTCACTCATTAGTGAGGTCTGATTTTAGCGCGCTATTGGGATTTTTGGCTGAACTAAGTGATGCACACTTGTTGAAGGAAGAGATTTTTTGGCATTTATGGTGTTTCTCTTGAAGGAAGGTGTTATAACTAGGGTTTGCATGGTTATTTCTTCATGACTTGTAAGTATTTTTTTGAAAAACTTCTTGATTGAATGGTTGTAGTTTGATTTCTTGCATCTATTTATAAATATTGTTGAATCAAAACCCTAGGGGACAAACACACAAGTAGGTCATTGTCTCATGTCCCCTGATAGAGAAGCCTTAAGCCATTGAAGAGGAAAAAGAGAGCCTAGCCATAGCTACACTTCTTTTTCTTTCTCCCTTATGCTAGTTGTACCCTTTTGAGCCAAGAAGAGTGATATGTCCCTGGCCTAGGCTCACTACAACAGGGCCATACTGTTCTAGGGTTTGTTGTTAAGCCTTTCTCTAGCAACACCTCTCTCAGCAAAACCTCTTGTCTTGGTCTATTTTACTGTTTTTGGTCTAGCTATTTGTCAGGAAGGAGGAGAGAGCACGAGGCCTTGCTTTTGCAACACTAGAGTGAGCCTCTCTCCCCTAGGGTTTTTCTTTTAAGGCCCTTCTCTAGCAACACCTTGAAACTTTTCCCTCTAGTTCTTTGAAATCTCTTTCCCTTCAACTCTTACATCCATCATTTATTGACTCCTGTAACCCTAAGGCACTGATCTCTAGCCTCCAGCATTGAAGTGAAATCAAATCCAAACACTCTAGAACTTCTTTTAAACTAAAACCCTAACTACACTAACCCTAACCTACTAACCCTAAGTTGTTGATGTCATCATTGAATATTTCATCTTTATTGCAGCAACATTTTGACTTTTGAGTAATTGAATGGTAGTTGAAGGCATTAATTGAGTTAAGAAGTTATTTGTTATATTGAATGCTGTATCATTCAAGTATTTATTGATGAAGTGATATTAATGCCATTGTTATTTTGTAAACATTGACTTTGTCAACATTTACCTTTCAAATTGCTCATATTGAATATCAGATAGTCATTGATTTATATGAAGTATTAACCAAGATTGCACGTATCAGTTTCCTTGTTGTATTGTCTCAAGCAGGTACTTCTATTTTCTTTGGTTATACTCTATTATTTGCTACTTAGCCGAGACTATCTGATTGGTGGTAATCTGTGAGGGGGAAATTTGTCTTTGTACTATTAGCCTTTTCCCTTTCAAATTCCCAGGTTACCGGGGACGTCTCCCCTGGGCCTAGCCTCCCTAAATAGAAAGATCCTTCCCATTGTGGTGACATTGGGCTGGGAAGGTTCCTATTTCTTCAGTTTGACCTACTATTCTTTATCCTTTCTTGCATCTACAAACTGTGCGTTAACATTTTGGCATCGTTTCCAGGGAACACTGAGTCAATTCTCCTCAAACGAAAAATATTTTCGGTAAGCCTTGCCTCAAGAGCCTTATCTTACAAGATTACATGGCGATTCCACTAGGGTGTTTTCCCTTTTCTTTGATAGTTTCAAGTAAACTATCTGGTGACTCCACAAACTAAAAAGAGGTTCAATAATCCTCCTTTGTCTTTCAGAAGGAAGCCTCCCAAGAACTCTCCTGTTGTCAAATCACTTTTCAGGAAGAGCCTTCCTTTAAGAATCATGTCTAGCTCTCAGACCGCTATAACAAACCCAACCAACAATCAAAGACAATGGTCATCTACTCTTTTCAAACCGTTAGACATGTCATCCATACCAGGCTACCCTAGGCAAATGCCACCTAAGTATGAGAAGTGGTTGCCTAAATTTACCGGTACTGATGAAATCAGTGCCAAAGATCACATGAGCAACTTTTGGGCATTTTTCCAGTTTCACCCCATTAGTGATGATGCTGAAGATCTAGTCATGAAGTTGTTCTCCACTACTCTTTATGATGCCTTAAGGCATTGGTACCTAAGGCTTCCCGATGGAAGCATCAAAACCATGGATAGACTTGAAGAGGCATTTCTGAAAAGATGGAGTGTCAAAGAAGACCCTAACATGCTCCTCACACGACTGAATAACCTTGCCAAATACGAAAATGAGTCCATTCGGGAGTTCCATACTAGATATGAGACTTTGTTGCAAAGGATTCCCACAATCCATCATCCAAAAGATGACTACCTCATCCATGTTTACACCAAATATTTTAATGGCCAACTAGGGTATCTTCTCAGAGATAAAAGCCCCCCATCCATTCAGGAATCCCAAGAGATCACTACTAAAATAGAGTGGAAGCTCCTTTCATCCAATATTGAGCCTTTTGCTAACCCAAGGGGGAGAACATACACTAAACCAAAAATTGTTCACAATGCTGAGCCTACTTTAGATCTATGTATCAATACCGCCAAGCTGTAAGCCTCCATGGATGGTATCATAAAAAATCAGGAGGAAATGATGAGCATGATTATCAAATTGGAAAGATTTCAGACCCAATCACCCAGGGTCCCGTACAAAGGGCAATTCCCGAAGGGAGTCCAATTTTATAAACTAAAGAATGAGCATGAAGTTCCAAATACCTTGGCCCCTGCAAACATTGTTGATGAAAATCCTTGGTGCTTAGAATGTAGCGAAGCACATTGGGAGCATGAGTGTCCTTACAATGGTGGCCATCAACAAATCAACAACATGGATTGTTTCATGGAGCTTCCTCAAATAAATATCACTGATGCAGAACATCAGGTAGCCATGAAAGAAGTAGCCAGATCAACAAGGATGGTGGTAATAAACAACCTGGACCAGGAATCATGAGAG
The DNA here is from genome assembly GCA_010110895.2 of Picea sitchensis. Classification (NCBI taxonomy): domain Eukaryota; kingdom Viridiplantae; phylum Streptophyta; class Pinopsida; order Pinales; family Pinaceae; genus Picea; species Picea sitchensis. The sequence continues at coordinate 42,238 of SNQJ01S0145041.1, forward strand.
AAGCTAAAGAAATAAGAATTTCAGGTGTACAGAAGAAAGAATTTGAAACAACCTGCTGTTGATCAGGCAAAGTCCCCACCCCTAGAAATACTTCTTCCCAAGACATCCAAGGCTAGTAAGGTTGACCTGAACTTTGACTTCGAAGGGGCATTATAAAAAATACATGTAAACGTCCCACTGAGAGAAGCAATCAAGATCCTATCCATCAAGGAATGCTTTGACACTTTCTTTTTGGGATCAGATGAACCCATGGACCCCCCTATTATGTTGCAATATGATCACATCAAGGTTCAATATGGTGAGAACCCTCCTTTCTTCATGACATTGGCAAAGAACAACAAGAACCTCAACAATTGCATGTTAGATACAGGTGCTAGTGCCAACATGATGTCACTCAAAGTTATGCGACAAGTGGGTTTGAAGGTCACACGGCCTTATAGAAATGTATGTGGCCTCGAATTTAAAGCCATACCCACACACGGGGTGGTTGAGAATGTTGAAGTTTGCCTGAAGGAGTATCCAAAGAAGATGGTCCACATTGACATCGTGGTAGTTGATGTCCCAGATGTGTGGGGAATGTTGTTATCTAGGAAGTTTGTTGCAATGTTAGGTGGTAGCCTTGATATGGGCCTCACATTTTTTCATTTTCCTTTGAAAAATGGAACAATAGGTCGTCTCCTCAATGTGCCAATAATCAGGGACCATGTTCAAGACATTACTCACCCCATCGATAATAACAAAGAAAAAGATGAGATGATACAAACTCTTCAAAAGTATTCTCCAGAAGATATGCCCTTTGCAACAGAAGAGGACTTTGATTAGATCAAATGGCCTAAGAAAGAAGAATACCAACAACTCCTAGATTAATTCAAGAACAAAGAAATTGGGACGGTGAAGATATTAAAGAAACATGAAGATGACGTACAAATCCACCCATCTCANCAGGGTTGTCCAAGGGATGGCCAAATACAAAGTCAGAAAGTACAAGGAGGGAGACATGGTATGGATGTGGGATACCTAGAAAGGAGAGCCAACCAATGTAAAAGGAAGCACTCAGTCATGGTTTGGACCCTTCAAAATTGGAATGGAATCAGTTAATGACTCCTACTATCTATCCACTTTAGAAGGAATAAGGCGCCCATTACCTATCAACGAACACCTCCTCAAACCCCACCAAGGTGGGGGGACTTGACTTCACAGGTAAGTACAGGTAAGTAGGCATGTTGTATTCATGTATTATACCATTTGCATTTCATGTTAGTTTTCTTTCACATTTGCATTATTGATTGTTTTCTTTCAGCTTATATATATATCTATGTATGCTGGGGTGGCATTACCGCCCCATTTTTGTTACTGATGCCCCTATTGATATTGAAAAGGTCTGCAGGTTATGCCATAGATGCTGAGGTTCTCATGTGCTCTATGGTGAGCACATGTCCCCGAGTTGGAGCCAGATGTTATCCCCGATTTTTAGGGATAACTAGGAGATCATGTCTTAAGGCCCACAGGTCCTAGACATGGAGTACCGAGAGCATGATTGACCTAAGCATGGCCCTGAAGGGCCCATCCTTTTCTTCTTCCATCATATTTTTCTTTTCAGTAGCAGTAACATCCATCACCATCGGCTTGGCCTTGTATCAGAAGAGGTTCTTTCTCCATGAGTTAATTGGTCCAAGTATCATGGTATGTGTCACTTTTGATCATCAAAACCTTTAAATATATGCATCTGATTCCTTTTATCTCTAACAACTTCTTGGATCTTACATTAGACCACTTGACCATGCTTGGGGAAATTGATAGGGTGCCCTAGCAAGCCTATGCCCATGGGTCTTGGTTTTCCACTAGGGGGATTTTTGAAAAGCCATTTTCCACTCCCATCATAGCACCACTATTTCAACTTATATCCTGCTCATTTATCCCATTCCCCTTGTCCAGGCATTAGTTGACCTATTTGTAGGATTTCACCCTATCTCGTGGGAAGAAGGGGCTAAAGGCACAGAAGGTAAAAGCAGCTGGTAAAAGACAAAAGCCTAAAAATAAAACCTCAAGATGCTTCACCCAGGGATCCCCGGGAAGGCAATAAAAGGCCTCTAAGCAAGAAACAAGAGGGACCCTGAAAAATAACAAACAATACCTAGTTAGAGGATAGGGGGTCTCATCATGAGCCAACCTATTAGGTTCATGGGTACTTGACAGCATGACATTTCCACCATCTGGTTACCACGCCATGGAAGTGACCTTTGGTTGCATGGCCAAGGGAAAGGGGGTCTCATCATGAGCCAACCTTCTCATCTCTGTGAAAGTACTTGTGGGTAACACTGTTAGCTCTGGTCACCATGCCAAGGCAGTGTCCTTTAGTTAGCTCTTGAATAAAAAGAAAAAGAAGAAGAAAAAGCAAATAAAAGAATAAAGGCAAGAAGGGGCATGGAAAAAATGCATCCATGACAGGTATAACATGCCTTCTACAAAGGCACCCACAGATAACATTATGCATCCTTGGCTCTCATTGCACCCACATGTCTGGACATCCCCTAGCCACATCACCTCACTTACATGGCTTGGATGAAATCCTCTTGGAAACTTTCCTTTTCTTGTGGATACTAGCCCAATAGGACATCTTGTCTTTTCCTCCAATCTTGTATTGCAGGTTTTTGTAATGTCTTTGAGCTACTGACTGATATATTAGGGGTTTTATGCATATGTTTAATAATATTGATAATGAAATGTGATTGACATTGCTATGATCCCTGTGACTGATGTGCCCATGGAGGGCATAGCTTTTGATGTGCAGGACCATTCCTGATGGACAGGTACCATTTGGACTGGTACACATGGGGAGATGATCAGTTTGGACCTCCATGGGGCTAAAGAGCCCACCAGATGGATGTTGAGACCCCATCAGGGGGCAGAGACAAGACGGTGGTTGATCAGGGTTTTGCATCGGAGAAGAAGAGGACGTTCCATCAGAGGCACTCTGGCAAAGCCCGACCTAGGGGGGTTGACCCGCTTCCAGTGAAACGTTTTCCCTGGATGGCCTAGGACGTCACCTATGATCTCATGACATCATCTTGAGCATGTGGCAGTTTGACAGGGAAGTTGACACGTGTGGCATGATGGAGAGGCCCAAATAATGCTAAAGTTTTGCTCTTTATTACTGCATTTTCCCTAAAAAGGGGCTAACGTCTCCCTTAGAAGGGGTGACATCTCACTTTTTTCTCAATTAGGGTTTTTAAATGAACATTTAATGTAAAACAATATTACTTTGGTATTTTTCTCTTGTTGACCTTTTTATGACCTAAGAGTTAAATTAGGTCATTGATACAGTATATATATTGAGGGTTTTCACTCTCATTTTATGAGGAATTATCACTCACTCATTAGTGAGGTCTGATTTTAGCGCCCTATTGGGGTTTTTGGCTGAACTAAGTGATGCACACTTGTTGAAGGAAGAGATTTTTTGGCATTTATGGTGTTTCTCTTGAAGGAAGGTGTTATAACTAGGGTTTGCATGGTTATTTCTTCATGACTTGTAAGTATTTTTCTACAAAAATTCTTGATTGAATTTTTGTAGTTTGATTTCTTACATCTATTTATAAATATTGTTGAATCAAAACCCTAGAGGACAAACACACAAGTAGGTCGTTGTCTGTTGTCCCTTGATAGAGAAGCCTTAAGCCATTGAAGAGGAAAAAGAGAGCCTAGCCATAACTACACTCTTTTTTCTTTCTCCCTTATGCTAGTCATACCCTTTTGAGCCAAGAAGAGTGAGACGTCCCTAGCCTAGGCTCACTACATCAGGGCTGTACTATTCTAGGGTTTGCTGATAGGCCTTGCTCTAGCAACACCTCCCTCAGCAAAACCTCTTTTCTTGGTCTATTTTTCCTATTTTTGGGCTAGCTGTTTGTCGGGAAGGAGGAGAGAGAACAAGGCCTTGCTTATGAAACACCGGAGTGAGCCTATCTCCCCTAGGGTTTTGCTTTTAAGGCCTTACTCTAGAAACACCTTGAAACTTTTCCCTCCAGTCCTTTAAAATATCTTTCCTTTCAACTCTTGCGTCCATCATTTATTGACTCCTTTAACCCTAAGGCACTGATCTCTAGCCTCCAACATTGAAGTGAAATCAAATCCAAACACTCTCGAACTTCTTTTAAACTGAAACCCTAACTACACTAAACCTAACCTACTAACCCTAAGTTGTTGACGTCATCATTGAATATTTCATCTTTATTGCAGCAACGTTTTGACTTTTGAGTAATTGAATGGTAGTTGAAGGCATTAATTGA
>SNQJ01S0145042.1:8263-32424 GCA_010110895.2 Picea sitchensis
GTTGAATATTCCTTTGATTTGAACCTGGTATTTGTTTTCTTTCCTTGTTGACAATGCTTGCATAAAGTGTTGGTTGGTTTCGTGATCTCAGGGATTTCTTTAACGGCTTCTCTTTTGCCGACTTTGACAAGGTTATCAAAATCTATGTTACCCATTCTTCTGTGCCATATCTAAATTTCATCTTCCTTTGCTAGACAACACTTTTCATTTCCAATTTCACTTAACACATATATGTTGCTTGAAGTTCTCACAGCTGTAGCAATCAATTTTCTTGAACCTTCTTTTCTTATCTCACACTTTTGTGAATCAAAAGTAACTTTATGACCTTGGTCACACATTTGAATCACACTTAGAAGATTATGTTTCATATCTTCTACTAGTAGAACATTTTCTGCCTTGGTATTCTTGTTCCCAATTATGACTGTGCATTTTCCAATGATTTTAGTTGAATCATCATTTCCGAAGGAGATTGATCCATCTCTTTCCTTTGTTAATGTAAGAAACTTGTCTCTATCACTTTTCATGTGTTTTGAACAACCACTTTCAACATACCAACCACGTTTCTTCTGCTTAGCTTGTAGAGCGAGTGTGCATTCTTCATTTCTTTATTGATTCTGCTTTCTTATCCATGTCCTTTTTTGAGGTTCCTGTCTATGATTGTTGTTATTCTATTGCGGTTATCTAGGAGGGACTATCATTCTGCAATCTTTGGCCATGTGTCCAAAGTTGTTACATTTGTAACATTCCACTTCAGTGCTCAAAGATTCAAACCTATTGTAACTTCTTCTTTGTGTTTCAATAAGCCTTATTGGATAACCATTTTGTGTATGACTTTCAAAGTTGTTTATGTTCCTGTTGTTAGCTCTGCAATTCACATATTTATGTCCAAAGTTATTACATGCATAACATAAACCAAAAAATATAGTTTGATACTCGGGAGTTGAAGATCTTCTGAAAAGAGGTACTCTTATGAATTCTTCTTCCTGAGGCCTATCTGTTGGTTGTTGATTCCAAAATATGAATATTTTCGGTGGAGGAGTGTCCTTGTAATCTTCCTTGTAGATATTCCTATCCCCTTTGATTATTTCTGCATATCTTTTTGGATATGTTTCTTGCTCTGTTGTTTTGGAGCTTGATCCCTTTTCTGTCTGATTGTATCCAAGTCCAGACTTGTCATGATTAGGTTTTTGACTGTTGATAATGTAATCCAAAACATTTGAGTTGTTCTGCATATTTTTCTTTTGAAGATCCTTTCTTAATGTGACAATGCATGCTTCCAAATTTCCAATGATCCTATCTTTTTCTTCTAGTTGTTCTTTGAGTTCTTCTTCAATTCTTTTATCTTCTTCTATTTGAACCTTCAAATTTGTGATCATATGTTCTAGTTCTTGAGTGTCTTGTTTCTTTTCTAGTTCTTCTTGTAGTTTATTGTTTTTCTTCTTTTCTCTTCTGATAACTTCTATGGTACACATCAATTCTTCTCGATAGTCAACTTCTGCCTCTTCATATTATTCTTCGGCTTCTTCATATTCTTCTTTGGCTTCTTCATATTCTTCTTTGCAGTCTTCTTTATCAAAGTCTTCTATTGCCATGAATAGAACTCTTTATGTCTCACTGTCACTGGCTTCATCTTCATCTGATGATGAGATGTATTCTTTGTCCATAAGCTTTTCTTGAAATCTTTCTTTGTGGTTCTTTTTCCTTTATATGCTTGTTTTCTATTTGAGTAACCTTCATCATTTCTCGTTTTCTTATGAGGACATTTGTTAGAAAAATAATCAATACCATCAAAATTTAAAAAAAATCAAAGGAAGATTACCTCTATACTTGTCGTTGGTTCCCTTGTTCAATATTTTGACAAAGTTAGCCACTTCTTCATCATCTTCTAATATGTCACTATTGTTTCTATGTTCTTTTTCTTTTTTCTTTCCCTTTTACTTTGAATTTTTGGATGCTTTGAAGGCTTCTTCTTTTATATCTGGATTTTCCTGTCCAGTTCTCATTTCATATGCTGTGAAGATTCCATGTAATTCGTCCATGCTTATTGAGTTCAGATCTTCTCTTTCTTCTAGTGTTGATATATTAGGGTCAAATCTCATAGGAAGATATCTTAGTACCTTTTGAACAATGACATATTATTTAATTTCTTCTTCTAATCCCATGATTGCATTTACTGTTTCATCTACTCATAAAAATTAGGCCGCAATATTCTCATCTTCCTTCATCTTTAGTTGTTTGAACTAACCTCTGTATGTTTGAAGGTTTGTTGCTTTGACTTTTGAATCTCCTTCATAAATGTTTTGAAGTTTGTCCCAAATCTCTTTAGCGGATTTACAATGTGAAAATTTGGTGAATTTCAATTCTCCAAGACCATTCAAAAGTGCATTAGTGGATTTGGAGTTATTCTGACCGAGTTTTATTGCTTTGTCATTTGTCAACGGAACTGCTGGTGCTATGTATCCATATACAATTGATTGCAAAACTTCAAATCCTTATGCATGTATATATGTTTTCATCCTTATGCTCCAAAATGCATACTTTTTTCCATCAAACTGTGGTATTCCATTTTTATACATGTTGTCTCTCTCCATGATCTACCTTTTAGTGGTTAAACTGATTTCTGAAGGAACCTGCTCTGAAACCAATTGTTGGATTACTGAGAGGGGGGGTGAATCAATAATAGAGAAATTTAATCCTTTTTCACCAAAAATGAAAGTGTTATATCAATGTATCATTATCATCCAATAGTTACAGAGTAAATAAACAATGAAAAAATGAGCAATCACACACATACACAATACACCAATGTTTTTACGTGGAAACCCAAAGTGGGAGAAAACCACATAATGCTTTTTCTTATATGTATTGAAGAATTAAATTCATTGGAAGCACCAACTTCCTTTGTTTTCTAGATGCAACTAGAAGGAGGCTCCAACACCCTAGTTTTTCAAGCTACTACCTAAGGGAAGCTCTAACTCCCCAATTCTCTTGCTATAACCAAAAGGAGGCTACAACCCCCTATGTTCTTCGACTACAACTGGAAGGTGGCTCTGTCCTTGCCCTATCCAACTGCCCTGAAATATAAATTCCAAATGTAGACAACCTGTCACTATCACTGAATCAACCACTACCACTGTCAACCTGTACCAATAACCTGTAACAACCTGTACCAATCAACCTGCACCAAACAACTTGTACCAATAACCTGAACCAGCATGTACCATGCATCTACTGCACATCAACTATGACTCATCAAGATGTACCAACATCATCAACTATACACCTCATGTATGTTCCAACTCATCAACTACTTGTCTCAACCATGTACCCAACATGTACCTCAACCATATACCAAAGACATACACCGATATAACCATAAAAAAATCATCACTCTATCCATAAACCAAATACCATAAACCCTTACATAAAACCATGTGCCACAACCTCACTGTTATGTAGCCTCAAGCTAAATGAACAACAACAACACATCACAACTGAAGGAACAATACCCATATGCCAAATACCAACAACAAAATACCAACTGTATCCCTCAACAAATCTGATATATGCAGCAATACTGAACATCCAATACCATCTCAAGAGATAAACCCTAGTTCACAAAACATACCTCAAACAAGATGTGCCTTATCTCTCATAAATAGACCCCAACCATGTTGCTGCCATGATTTCCCTGCCACACTTTTTCTGCCATGATTTTTCTACTGTGATTTTTTGGCTGCACTTTTTCTGCTGTGATTTTTATGTCGCACTTTTTCTACTGCAATTTTTCTCTATCAATAATACCTGACCAAATAACCTTTCACAAAAATAGATATTCAATGATAATCAAGTGTGATTAAAATGAGAGAGCCTTGCCTCTTATTTATACTTTCATGTAGCATCCCACTTTCCTTATTTTAGGGAGTTCTCCATTAACTTTATTATTTAAACAATTTATTTTGCAAACACTTTGACTTTTTGGGGCTACTAGATGACTCATGAGGGTCCTCCAACTTCACATGGACATAACTCTCTAACCGTGAGGATTTATGTGACAGTCTACATACCACCGGAAATGACATGACAAGCATTATCCATCTAGGATAGTTTCTCTGAAAAATTCACTAACCTTCATCTTATTATTCCACAATTAAGCATGGGTTATTTAACCATACTTCTAGGATAACTCAATCCGCAAAGCGTCTTCCCATGAGGGATTTCACCACAAGGGGACCACTTTGGAGTTCATCCATTTTTACTTCTTATCAACTATGACAAGACAATAATGAGTCATCTTTACATCAAGCAAACTTGGGTCCATTACCCAAACCTTTGTGCTACCATAATTTTCTACCAGACTTTCTTCAAGGGTTGACATCAATGACAACCAAACTTAATCAACACATCATGCATTATTTCACAAATTTAACTATGACATTTTATATGCATGTTTCACTAACTTAACTATGGCATGTACCATGTATGATTTCACTAACTTCTAATGATTCCTATGCTACATTTTCAAGAATTAGGACACATGACACATTGAGGATCCTTGACATGAACTTGTCATGGAGTACACACTTGTTATTTTTAAAAACTATGCCCTTAGGCACATCTCTTAACCCTACAATAAAGTATTCTTGATTTCTCTATCCATTTGCATGTTTTCCTCTTCATGCAAGAGAATCCCTATTGGGGTTTAAGGAAAGCGGTGTTATGCTTAGAAGGATCTTGGTGCATTGAAACATGTTTTACCCTCAAAGGATATGAAGTAGCTTTGTTCTCTTTGATCTCCCAAGATAGTATCTTTGAGATTAGTGCTTTCCACTAAACTATTATGCATATCATTTGGTTGGACCATTGTTCCCTCATTAATATTTTCTTACTATATGATGTTCTAACATGAAACCCAACATTTTGTTTTCATATAGGAAACATAAGACGCATCCTTGATACAATCAATCATAGGGAATTTGAGTGCATGGGTGAACTCCGAGGAGGCCAAACATAGCAATGAAAATAGATAAAAACCCATAAATTAGGACATCTCCATCTAAGAATAGTGGCTCGTATTATATCACTATTTTGTTAAATGGAGCCATTGAGTAATCTCCAACATGATGATAGCTTGATTAGAATTAAATTACACATGTTGACGTTTTCTTTGGTCATTTTTTTTATTTTTAGCGATATCATGGTGCTCCTTCGGTTGTTTTTTTAATGTCAACTACTTGCATTATGAAGTCATGTGTTGCAAGGGCATGGGTGAACACTGAGTAGGTCAAACATAGTAGTGAAAATTATTAAACAACCATAAATTTGGACATGTCCCTCTAAGAACAGTGACTTTTATTATATCATTATTTTGTTAAATGGAGCCATTGAGTTATCTGTGACTTGAATTACACATTTTGTTTGGCCATATGTTATGGGTGATAAGGTGCGCTAATGTTGAATTATATTCTACTTAATAAGAATAATTCTCTTCATAAATCACTTGAGAGAACAACCTCTATTATATTCTTGATAATATAATTCATAATTTTAAATATATGTTCTATTATATTACAAAGGGATGATTGTTTGTCTCCTTATGTGTTGTACTTTATCAATAGTATTCAATCTTAGTGTAATCATCGTATTATATATTTATGAAGTATTCATTAAATATTATATATATTATTTTGATCCAGATTGGATCATTATATAATTTGTCATCTATCTTGGTATTTTTTGGGTGGAATAATCCGAGGAATTGGCTTACAGGGTCCATTTTAGCAATAGTCCCAGTTTGGGGATTTGGGGTTTGGAACCTTCCAAATCCATTTTGATTTATTGAGAGACATTTTTTGGGTAAAGAATTGTGAGAATATCTCCTAACCCCTTCAATATATTATAAACATCGATACCTTTCTAGTGGTGCAAAAATTGTCTCAATCGAAACTTGTGTGCATAAGTTATGCCCCTAACAAGTTGACCTACTTTGTTGACCACCATGGTACGAGTGGATGCCACACCATCCCCCATTATTCACACATGAGGAGCTAGCCACATGTGGACTTTCAATAATATTATAGAAGGTCTAAAAAATTATCATTGATTGAGGTTTGATGATGCACAAACCCTAACCCTAGATGACTATTGGTCTATGTTAAATACCGAGATGCTAGGAAGAGAAGTGGATTCCATTATTTAACATTGTACTTGTTCCATAGTTGAGTAGAACATCTAGGATTTGGATTTTGAGAGCATAGTAGAGGAGTTAGTATATTCTATAGCATCCATTTAGGCCATAGTGTAAAAGGAAACTCCATAGTGAGTGCCCCTTTCTTTGTACTTCATTTAATAACAAAAGAAAATAGAGTGGAGCACACGCCTTGCCTTCTAGCTATGTGTTCTCCTATATCGTGTTTCCAATGATATATATTGTGTTCATTTGTGTGGATGGTATGTATATTTTAATGTTCTTTCAATTTCTTATTTAGCTATTTTCATAAACCTAAGCAACAAGCTAGTAATAATTAATTCAGGATATAAGGAAATAAATTGCATAATCTGAGATTTCAAAATATTATAATATTTGTTGTGACAAATTGTTCCAGTGGAATATCTATGGTAGTTTATAGAGAGACACCTCCCTCTCCCTATATGATCAAATTGAATAGAAATATTGTAGCATATAGCGCAAGGGGAATAAAATACCCAAAGGGATAGTGTCATTGGAATGGTTATTCACCTAAGAGGATAGGTTGAAGAAGAAATAAATCCCAGGGAGAAATATTTCAAGAAGCTTCAAGGGACAGATCTAATCAATTTTGGAACAAAACAACAAACTATAATCATACATGTGGGGGTAACTTGCTCAAATATCAAGAAGTAGAAATTTGTTGAGATATCTAAATAATTCCAATGCGTGTTTTTCTAGACCTATGATGAATTGAATATATACAACACAAATGACATCCAACATATAACTACCTTGAAGCCATATGAAAATCCTTGGTTTAGGTAAAGGAAATAACCATTGATTCTAAATTTGGAGTCCATCATCAAAAGATAAATCCAAAAGTTGATGCAAGTGAGATTAATCAAACCAAAGGGAATTCCATGTGGCCTTCCAAGATAGTGCTAGTTGGGAAGCGAAATGGGGAGATAAGATTCTATGTGAGATTTAGGAGTTTTAATAAAGTTTCCCTAAAGGATAATTACTATCTTCCTCACATGGATAAGTTGTTTCAATAGGTGATTGGTTCTACCATGTTTTCATTACTTTATGGATTCTCTAGCTATAACCAAGTTTGGGTTGTGAATGAATTCTAATACAGATGGAATTCATCACTACTTGGGGAACCTATGTATAGGAAAGTATGTTGTTTGGGTTTATAAATTCAAGGGACACATTCAAGAAAGAAATAGACCACACCTTAAAGGATTTGAGAAAAAAAATCTAGTGGTTTATCAGGAAAAACTAATTTTTTTTCCTAATGGTACACAGAGAACCCTAACAAAAGTTTATGAAAGTTATAGCCTTGGGAAGTTGACATTCCAAACCAACATTTCCAATCCCACTTTCCTTTCACCATATAAACTACTAAGTTTAGGGTTCCTTGTTGGGGTTTTATGCACTCTAGGGTTGTAAAAACTGTTACCCCTCAAACTAGGGGTAACTATGGATATAATGTCTCAATTCCAACATGTAGTAGGCATGGAGTGTCGAGAGACATATTGATTAGGAGAATATCCATGTAGGTCCCCTCCTATTCATTAATGCACCACCATACATCATCGACGTTAAAGAAATGTCCATAACAACGGCCTAGTCCCGAGGAAGATAGCGGGTCTTTCTCCATGAGGTAAAAATCAGGTAATCATGGTAAGTGTCAACCTAATAATTGAAGCATTTGAAGATGTTGCAAATAATTATTTATTTCTTGGAAATTTTTTCTTGATTACAAAAGGTGGTTGATTGTATCGTCGATTGGTAGCCGACTAGTATTCAACTTGTGGTTGAAACCAGAGACAGAATCCTGAGAATTACAAGATCTATTCCTATCATATTCATGGATATGTAACTTTTTAGGTGCCATGAATTAGGGGTTTATATAGAAGATGCTTATACGTATATGGCATCATGTAAGGCTATTAGAGAGGAAAAAAGAGACAAAATGTTTACTGGTCATGAAGAGGAAGCCAAATTGTTGTAGAGTTGTTTTTATAATTGAGAAAGGGAGTAAGATGATGAATTGGTCTTAGGTGTGGATCAAGGTTATTCATGTATCTTTATTAGGTGAATGAATAAGACAACATAAGAGCGGGATTCATTCAAGCATTGTTAGTTTTCTCGGTTAAGGGTTTCGAGGGTAAATATTTGTACTATATGATTTCCATTGTTTTACTTTATGTTTTAATTCTATCTTTTCTCTCATGTTAGGTTTAGTTTCCCTACATTTAGTATCAGAGAAAGAGTCCACATATATTGTATCTAAGTAGATCTGAATAAGAGCATATCTTGGCTTTAGAGGGACAAATTTGTCGCTAAGGGTTCGACTTGTTCTTGGATATGTGCTAAACCTAGGCCCGATGGGAGTTGTAAGGAAATTATTTATGATTGAAATAATGGTAAGCAATTTTAGGATTGAGATTGATAAGTTTAATGGGTGAGAATATTGGTATTGAAGCTCAAATGGAATATCTCCTTGTATGATCTGAGTTCTTTTCATCAAATTGACTTATAAAGAATAAATTAAATGAGAATAAATTAAAAGTGCACCATTAAAGAAAGGAAAAGATCAATAATTAAGAGACATAAGCATCATATCTGAACTTAACATCTTGATAACGAAGTTATTCCCTATTGAACTACGTATCTGTGTCTTTCTCTCAAATGGGTAGGATTTTCATTATCAACAAAATAATTTGAAAAATACATAAGTATACCTCATTCTAAAATAAAGATGAAAAAGTATTGTCCATATCAAAACAAACAAGACCACTAAATTTGTGGCGTCAAATTACCCAAAATGGTTGTTTCCAGCCTCAATCGACTCTGGCACTCCCAATCCTAAGAATAATTTTGTCTCGGTTTTCCCGTAATAGTGGGACACGGAATAAATGATGATGTGCCACATCTCCAAGTGCATGTGCAGGTAGTCATGTAAGCCTCCCTCCGAGCTATGGTGGATGTACCATTAAGTTATTAAAACATGCATTATTTTACAACATGGCCATTGGCCCATTGGTATATGGCACATATATTAAGGCTTTGATAAGGGGGGAGGTCGAGTCGGCAACCTCCCTTTTGACAGTATTTGTAACTATATATGCCGATGTTTGTTCCACTAGTTTGGCGAAGGTTCTATCCAGGGTTAAATACGTTAGGTTGTTTAAGTTTGTGAGAATCCCACCCAGTTTAAGCGGACCCTTAAAATCTTTTTCAAAATTTCGCTCATGGGTTATCATTGGGCATTTTCCCACTACCACGGGGCAACCTCCTATTGAACCACATTAGCCACTGCACTATCATCTTGCCACATCAGCACCATGTCACTACCAACTCGATCTTTCACCATCCCCATGTCCTTTGTAGGCGCCGTGGAAAAATGCTATTGGTCCACAGATTGGTCTAGAAATGTCAAATATGAGTGACACTTGGCAGCCTAAGTCTTTGCCATGTCACCTGTTGATGTCATCATGACACATGTCACCTTTTTCTCCTTCCATGTGTGTTTTATGGATGATGACATCATTTGTACTAGTGTTGACTTTAGTAGTACGAATGTTGACTCTGTCTCCTGATTGGGCTAGGTTGATCAAAACTTTGAATGCAAATATATTTCGATCCATAGCTTTGTTTGAAAATTTGTTTGTGCCATTAGAAATCTTGCAACAGCTCTTCATGATGATGCCATTTTAACTGAGTTTTAAGAACTTTGAATTTGTCCCCTTTCTCTGTCTGCTGGAGACATTTTGAGTGTCCTGAGTTTCTTTTGTGAGTTCTGAGTTGTTATTAGTATTGTCTGGATTCGTTTTGAGATCACACCTTCCCTTTGAGATATTTTTGGACCACCAAATCTTTCATCAATACAAAAAAATAAGTGAGGGAAGAGGTTCCTCACCCCTTGTCCTTTCAATCCACTTTGCCTTGCTTGGATGTGTGCCCTTTAAGCCTACTCAAAGATAATCAAAATCACCCCTGCATAAATTCATTGTCCTTCTTTCTAGGATGATATCTTACTTTAACTCATCCAAGTACTTAAGAGAAAACTCATCAACCGAGGGAAATGAAACTTCCTCACCTTGATCCATGATCATAGAAGGCTCATACAATCTCAAGTTTCTCTACATTACAATTGAGTAAAATCTGCATATAAGGTGGAAAGATCGGATGAAAATCATTGGTGCCACTTTTTTCCAAGAGAGTGAAGGGTCCCTGCTTGAATGGGATTGAGTTTCTTTTCTTTCCTCCTTCAATCTCATGATGTGGTATACTCGGTCTCTAATTTGGAGGCTGATGATCAACCTGTTCTTGTCATTCCCGAGCTTTATCTTGTTCTTTACTTTTCCAACCATTCCACAATTCTGTGCACTTGTTGGATCCTCTGGATGAACTTGTGGGCTCTATCCTTTGTTCTTTTTTCATTTACATCGGTATCTCTCCCATACATCAGAGTCCAAAGGAACCTTGGTGAGGTACCCAAAACATGTCTCAAAGGAGAACACTGAGTGGAGTAATGTAAGGCTCAGTTATCATGTTGTACATAGGGTATATGGTCATCCAATAACTTGGGATGCTTGTTGTAGTAGACTTGAAGAAAAAGTACCATTGTTTGGTTTACCACCTTTGTACAGTAGATGGGTTTGTGGATGGAAAGCAATGTTCCTCTTCAATTTGATGTCCATCATTCTCCTGAATTGTCTAAAAATCCCCAAGGAATTGAGTATCTTGATCCAAAGATAATGGATGTGGGTAACCAAAATGAACCCAAACATCTTGAAAGAGATTAGCAATATATAGAGTATTGATCTTCTTTTTACATAGCAGCCAAATATACATCTTGCTGAAACTATCCACTACAACATAAAAATATTCATGACCCCCTTTTGGCATTTGTAAAATCCCTACAAAATCCATGGAAATTCTTTCCCATGGATGGGATGGAACAAGTGGTAGTATAGCCCCAATTTTCTATTGGTGAACTTAAAATTAGAACACATCACACACCCATTTAGATATTTAGTTAAAATTTCTTTCATTTGAATGGCAAAAAACCTTTGTAATGAGCCATAGTTTTTTCCTACCCAAAAAATCCCAAACACAAGAGAAGTATGAACTTCTCTTATTACGATATTTGGATTCACTTGTAGGAATACATATCCTTCCACGATGGTAGAGTAGTTTTACTTGCAAAAAATAGTTCTCTACCTATACTTTTCATGGGTTATTTTCTCATATACTTCTTTAAAAATCTTCATCAATGACATATTGTTCCACATAGATATCATGATATAAATAATTATTCTTCAAAATAATAGAAGCAACAATAGGAGGTCTAGAGAATATCAAACTACCTTGTTACTTGTACCCTTTGGTATGATTGCAAATGAAATTGTGAAAACCCATCCATTTGTAGTGTGGAGATTGTTGTAGTTTGGTTTTTTCTTGGAGATACTGTAAGGATTGGTGATTTGTATGTATGATTGTTTCCTTTCCTAAAAAGTAGTGTTTCCATTTATTTCGCTTTTGAACTAATGCATACAACTCTTTATCATATTTGGGATAGTTAACAACAACTTGGTTAAAAGTTTAGAGTGGTAACATATAGGATTAAGATATTCCATCAATACTACACCCATAACTTGGCATATCCAGCGGCATCGTGCCGATCTCAAAGGTTGTTGAAGATTAGGTGTTGATACTAGTGTGGTATTGATCTTCTCCTTCAAAGGGTAATGAAAGATTTTGTTTCTTTCTTCCCATTTAAGAAAAGTGTTCTTCACATTGGTTAATGAATGCAAAGGAGATGCTATAAGGGATAAGTTTGAAATGAACCTCGTCCAATACTGGATTGCACCTAAGAATATTCGTACTTTGGTTACACTTTTTTTGGCTCATGCCAATTTACAATTATATCAATTTTGGAAGGATCAATTTTAATTGTCCTCCCCCTACAATATGACCTAAGAGTATACAAGTTTAGTCTTGCCAAATTCACATTTATACAATTTTTACATAGAACTTTTCCCTTTTCAAAGTATACAATACTTGCTTTAAAATGCCTCCATGTTCTAAATCCAAGTCCTTTAAAAATAAGAATTTTGTCTAAATACACAATCACAAAATCATCTAGAAGAGCTGAATACATCATTCATCACACACATGAAAGTTGTGGAGAATTACAAAACCCAAATGGAATAACTAACCGCTCAAACAATCCATGTTTGGTTATAAAGGAAGTCTTCCATGGAATCATGTTAAGCCACGATTTGATGGTATCCTTTGCAAATCAACAGTAGGCAAATAGCATTCTTTAGCCCGATCAATGAAGCAATCTATATCTGAGGAAGAGGTATGGGATTTTCATCATGATTTTATTTAAGACCCGGTAATGCGACACACATTTTCCATGTGACATCTTTCTTTGGCACCATCATGATCTAAGAACCACAAGGAGATTAACTGGACCTGATGACCCCTTGATACAATAATCCTTGTACCACTTCTTGATCTACGTAATGACCAAAAAATGACATCTTGTACATGCTCACATAGGAAGAGGAGAATCCTAGAAGATGTATCTCATGTTGGATTTCCCTCTTGGAGGTAATCCATCAGTTTCTGGAAAAATATCATCATACTTAGAAATGAAATCTCATTAATTTATTTCTTACATAGAAAGGATCACATCATAGGCGTCGGATGTTGACATCTTTCTCTTTACGACCATGGTACATATCTCTGTGTGAAGTGTTTTGTAACAATAAAAACTGTTTGTCTGCCACCTAACACAAGTGTTGTATTTACCATCATGTTGTGAGATCTAACTTTCGTATATTCCCTCCCACAGTAGGTGGTGCATTTCTCATGAAATAAATTTTCTATCATAAAGACAGGACTTTAACACATCACATATCAGGTGATACAACTATCCAAATCCACTTCATCAATCAAATTCAAAGCAATAGAAAATATGACCCTACATTGTTTGACATTAGTTTTTGCTTTATCACATACCCAAAAAAGAGATGAACTTGAGATGTGTAGTTTCGTTCAAGACAGATCTTTTTTGAAAGTGCTTGAGATATTAGAGTTTTACTTAGGAACTTTCAATCAAATAATGTATCTATCCAATGTGTTTGTCTAACTCTTATATGAAATATTTCCATTCCTCTTTTCATTCATCATGTGATTTATTATTGGAATGGCGAACAAACGTGAAGGAATATTTACATGTCCTCCAACGGTGTGATCTTTCCTTAAGTCTCCTGAATTGAGTGAGATCTTGCCGTACCTTTAATGGCATATTTTTTGTCTTCCCCTTTCCAACAAACTATTTCGGTCTCTTCTCTGGATACAATTTCCAATGTTCATCATGAACGATTTTATTGCAATGAGTGGCAGATGGCTTTCCTCCTTCTCTCATCCCTATTGAGGTCTTCTTGTCCTTCCTTTAAAACTTCATAAGGATTGTCGGAGATGAAGGTTTCTTTGTGGGATCTTCTTGAACATGCTTTCCCTGTTCTCAAGGTGAGTGTCTTTTTACAAACTAATCAATACAGTGGGGTTAAACAAGAGAAAATTATGATGAATATAAACATGAAGTGCACCAATATACTTCAAATTTTCATAGAATACAAGGAATGTTTAATGCGAGAAATTTTCTTCATAGATTCTTAAATGAAACTTTGTACACTTGCAATGCTTCTTTGCCTTAAAATTTTCCAGTTCATCATTTCTTTATGTAAATAGCCTAATGGATGAAATTGCTTCCTTGCTCGCTAATTTAAATTCGATACATGGGAAAGAATATTACTGCTGCTATGTCCTAAGTTTATCTCCCACCATCACGAGGCGGTTCCTTTAATGAAGATAATCAATTTCATTTCAGCTACTCTTCATAAACATGTTGAACCACAACAAGCCATCACTTCAACTTATTAGGATCAGGTATCTATTTTTTAGAAGGATTAATCTCCATTAAACATAGGTAAAATAAAATTTACATCAATCTTTAATAATGGTTCTTAAAAGGGTTTATGAAGCTAGAATGATGAGAATGATGAGAATTATGAGAATGATCATAGGAAGAAGAGATATAACTTGAAGGTGAATATGGAGGTTCAGGATGATATCCTCTAGCCCCTTGGTTTCCCGAAGCATCATCATCAACATGATTGTACTGTTCCTTTTCTTCTTCACCCTCCTTCTCTAAAATCATACATTCATTGACCATTTGACATGCAATAAAGAACATGAAAGGGTTTCTCTGGTTCATCCATGTCTTGTGCCATTTCTTCCTTTGGATGCACAACCAACTTGGATTGAAAGTCTTAAAAGATTTCCCTTCACCCTACTTTTCACTTATGTGGCCTAGTAAGCATTCCACTCAACAATTCCGTCGAATAGGCTTCAAATTACCAACGTCATTCAGGATCTTTTTCATGGGTGACCTAAAATAGTATTGCATTAAATAATAATAAAATTAAGTGCACCATTAAAGAAGGAAAAACTCAATAATGAAGAGACATAAGCATCAAATTTGAAAACAAAACTTGATAATGGAGTTCGTCCCTGAACGGATCGTCTCGGGTCCTACTCAAATGGGTAAGTTTTCATTAACTCAGAGAAAAGAATTTGTGCAAAATACATGGTATACCTCATTAGAAATGAAGCTGCAAAGTATTATGGAATCAGAAAACAAACAACTACTGCTTGAATTTATGGTGTCCGTGCAAAATATGAATGTCTCCAATACTCAATCCCGACTCTGGCACTCAGGGCCGAAGAATTTTGTCTTTGTTTTGCAGCGAACCTTTGACACACAATAAATGTTGACATACTACATCACCGAATTACGTGCTTTCGGCGTACACATGTGCCTCCTCTGAGCTATGGGTGAATCTTGCCTTTTAAGTATTAAAACATGCATTGTTTACAATGTATGGTTGTTGGTATGTTGGTATATGGTGCATATATTAAGGCATTGATAAGGGGGTCTAGGAGTCAAGCTTGTGGGCCTCCCTTTTGGCTTGACATTGTATTATATATATATATATATATATATATATATATATATATCATTTAAGCATTTAGTGAAGCTTCTAGCGAGTTCTATCAGATTAGGTTGTTGTTGGATTGGCAGTACCGCTTGATTTAATGATGAAGATAAATCTTTTTTTTCAAAATTTAGGCTCCACGGAATGTCATTGGGCATTTTCAGTGCGGCGACCTCTCTTGGAACATGACCACTACCGTTAGCACCTTACATTAGCGCCATGTCACTTAGGTACGGATGCCATCAGCTACAAATAAATCTACCATCACCATACCATGTATCCAACACTAGGTCCTTTGTCACGGACTTCCCGCATTGGAGAAATGTTCTTGGTCCTGGTTGGTCCAGAAATGCCAAATATGAGTGCGTGGAAACCTCTGGTGTTTCCTTGTCACCATGATGACGTTAGCATGACACGTAATACCTCCTGCTCTTGCCATGTGTGTTGTATGGATTCTTATATCATCCATACTGGTGATGGCGTCCGATATGGATGCTATATCCCTTGCTTCTTATGCTAGGTTGACAAAATTTGACTGTGAATATATTTCGATCCATGACTTTGTTTGATGAGCCATTTTCACCGTTAAAAATGATTTTGATGGTCTTCGTGATGATTTCATTTTCACTAAGTCTTAGGAACTTTGATTTTTCCTTTCTTTGTTTGTTAAGTGCATTTTGACCATCCACAGGTTTCTTTTTGTGATTCTGAGATGTTCTTGTCTTCTTTGGTCCTTTTGGATCATTGTAGATCGAGAATAGTGGGTCATTGTGGATCCTAGAACAATTACCACATGCATGCCAAAGGAATATTCGAAGAAACTCAAAAGGAAGGCAAGGAGTAGATTCAACTTTATCTTTTTCAGTTTGTTGAATTTCTCATGAATACATTGCAAAGAAGCTATGGGATAAGTTGAAGCCCAGGTACCAATTGAAATCCTAATTAAACCAAGTTGTTTCTTTGAAGAATTGTAGCTGCCCCTTCGAGGATGAGTGAGTAGCGATGCAACCCACCTCCCCTCCCCAGGGGTTGACCTCCCGATCTAGGATCTTTCAATCTACAGGTGGATGGACTCTTTGAGCTCTAATCAGGAACCCCAATCAGCTTATGTGACCCATTTCCTCCTAAGGTGCGGTGTAGAGGGCAGACCCCTTTCTCTAAGCGGCTCTTGGCACTTTTTTGTCATGACGCTAGCTCCGCTTACTAGGCCCCTTTCCTTTATGTTACCTTGGGATATGTCCTCATGTAATCAAACAATTATGGGGTGTCATAGAGTGGTTTGAGACCACACCCCTCTTTTCTCCCAGTAATTGACTACTAGCCCTGTATCCTTTGTCAATCTTAGTAGTTTCGATTATGGCCTGATCTAATATTTTTAAAACCCTATCACTTTTTGTCCACACAGTTAAGCACTCACAATTCGAATCTCATGGCCAGGCGGTGTCTCTTGATCAATAGTTACAATTAACCCGGGACTTTGGTGTCTCTTGATCAATGGTTACAATTAACTTCGGGACTTTGGGCTTTGGGAGTTTCAAACTCTCCTCCCTTGCTTCCTTTGAAGTAACTATCTTCCGAAGTGGAATATCTGCTGACACTTGTCCTCAACAAACATACATCTTATATGAACTCCAACTCTCTGGCCTTTGGGATTTCTTGTTCAACACACTCGTTTTTCTCCCGGAGTGACTTTTCTCCCAAATGGAAGATCGTCTACCTTACTTCCACCTCAAATCAATGTCTCTCTTCCACTTCGGGACTTTGACACTTTCACCCTCTGCTTTCCTCTGGAATATTTTGTACCCAGATTTCTAGATATGGTGCCACATGTCCACCTCAAATCAATGGCTCTTGTCCCCTTCGGGACTTCGACCTTTAGGAGTTTCAACTCCTCTACGCTCTATTTTTCTTGGAGCCCTTTCACCCGGAGCCCATGATATGTTGACACATACCTCCCACATATCAACGACCACGATTACCTTCGGCTCTTCGGGATTTGGGACTTTCAAAATCTCCACACTTGCTTCCTCCCAAAGTTCTTCCACCCAAAGTAATAGATCTATTGACACATCTCTCCCCCTTGATCTGAAAACCACTATCCACTTCGGATCTTCGGGCTTTGGGAGATTCAAAATCTTGTACACTCGTTCCTCCCAGAGTGATTTCACCTAAAGTTGATGGATTTCCGCCACCCATCCCTCTGGATCTAACAGTCTAGATCTTTTCCGCCTACGTCAACTTCTTTTTGAAGTGTTACGCCTCTGACTTCCTGATCTTGTGCCACATGTTCTCCGCAATGGATGGTTGCGATCTACTTCGGCCTTTGAGCTTCGAGAGTTTGTCGCACACCACGCTTGAAATCTGTCGAAGTCTGTTTCTCTAAATTCTGAGATCTTTCAAGACGTATCCCCTAGCGACCAACGAATTGGATCTATTTCAGATTTTGGCTATTTGGTGATTTCACCTTCTCCTTGATCACAAAACTTTCGAAGTGCTCTTGCTCCAGATTTATGGATCTTATGCCACCTATCAAACTTGACGATCGACGGTCCCTGTTCACTTCGGGACTTCGGCAAGTCCACTCTCTTGTGCACACAAAGGGTTAAGGCACGTTCACTTTACCTTGATCAGATGATTGTCGATCCGCTATGCTTAGATCCTATGGCTGGGATCTATTTCTTCCTCTACGATCTCCTTTGGGTATCTGGTCATGGATTCAATAGTCCAAATTTCTTCCCAAAATTGATCTAATGGTTGTTGTCGCTCCTCCTCCTGAGATTTGGATTTATTCCAACTTGGAAGATTTTGTAAGTGTTCAAAGGATTCGACCTTTGTTCCTCTTACAAGCCCAACTTCTTGGGTCTTATCTGCATTTTGGATAACACTATCTTTCCTGAGCTTTCAATTTACTCAGTCTCTTACAGGTCTCAACTCTTCTTCTCCCTTCAAAGGGTTCGTATGCCCTCCTAGCAACCTTTCACTCGAAACACACTTTGTTGAACATTTTCTACAGAGTGTTCAGTAACTCTGTGAGTATCTTCTTTGATACTCTTCTCCTTGAAATCAACAGAGAGTTATCCTTGTGCACACTTGCACCTACTCGATGCTCACCTGGTAGAGCTATATATAGTTCTCAGTGACTCTGTCTCTTTTTTCTCCCTCTGCATAGTTTCACCTCCTTGGTATTCAAAAACCTATAGGTTTCCCCTGAGTTGTTATCACTCTGGTGCGCCCTCCTGGAATGTTCTTTTCTGACTCCATAGAGTTTGTATGCCAACCCCTTGCGTTGGATACATAACCTCAAATGTTATTTTTTGCACTCCTTTCACAGCCTAAAGAACCCAAAATAGTATAAAAACCTCAACAAATATAGATAAGTCTATCTTCCTACTACATATGAAACCTATCCTACATCTACAACATATATTCATGGGACACATAAACACATTAAACACATAAACAACCATGTGTAGGAAAAACTGTTGTCTTTTTCATTAATATGAAAATCTTATTACAATATGTGCAGGATGGACTCCAACAGAGTCTCAACTCTCTCAAGATATCTCAAAGAACTATTCTACCTCCTCAAACTTCCTCTTCCTTATATTCGTCCTTCCTAATGAAATCTGATACAAAAGATCTCTTTACAAAAGAGGGGCTCTACAGAATTATCCTCTCTTCACCTAACCTCATCTATTACATTGAATGAACATCAATATCTCATATCCGAGGCCATCCTCAATATATATACAACTCAAGCCTATTAAAGGAAACCTTATCTCCTGCCTGTACAAAGGCATGGCTTGGTTTTCACTCAACCTTACAACATTAATCCATATAGGATCATATTTCAAATTTAAAAATGGGAGGGTATGTGCCTCTCCCTTTCCCCAATGCGTGCCTATGTGTTGCCTTGTTGGCACATCTACTGATGTGGAAGGATGCTCCTACATCATAGTCCACCGCTGCAAAAAATTCATGAGCTCCTCTGCTCCAATGTTGAAATCCCCCTGGATCCCCAAATCTCCTTTGGAGTTGTCATCTTGCTCCTCTGCTATGTTGTTGCTTATTCCTTGCTTCTCTTGCAGGTCCTCCTCTTTTCAACTTCTCCTTGCTAACAACTTCTTGTGTTGACCTCAACATCAACCTCCTTATCTCCTCTATCAACATGTCCAGCTGCTCCAATGACTAGTTCTCCTTATGCAGTCTTCTTTGTTGCTCTTCCTTCTTATCAATGTGTAGATCATCCTGATCCCCCATGTTGTTTTCTTCTTATATGGAAATATCTTGCCTCCCTGCTACAAAATCTAGTTTTGCAGTCTCATCAATGAGTTGCTTCTCATCTTTCTCCTCTGATAGCTTAGCTTTTTCCAGCTCCTATTGTGTTGGTTCAACTCCAACTTCCTCTAACTTCTCCCTGGGATGGTATGCTCCTCCGCTTGTTTCCAAATTGATCTGCTTGATATGCCTACTATGCACATTTACCCTTATCTCCAGGGCTTCCAGTTCCTCATATAGCTCAACAAAATCTATGTTGTCTACTTCCTCTTCTGTTGCAGGCTCCAATGCTGTAGTCATTTCCTTTTCAACTTCCTAGCTTAAAATTTTGAGAAATTATGTTGAATTCTCTTCTCCTTCTGCTGGGGAAAACATCAGTGTCTGATCCTTCTCCTCCTCCTCTTAGGCATTCTATGTTGGTTGTCCTTCCATTGTTGCACCTACAAAATTTATGCTAGCCTTTGCTTAGCTGCTTGGCAGGAATATTTTGATTCCTCCAATGATCATAATGCACCTATGATCTTCCTCTTTGATGGTGGAAGTATTTAAATTCTCATCATCTTCATTCACATGGCCAACAAACCCACATGAATCTTCATCTATCGACACCCCTTGTTGATCTGAACTCACTTCTGAGCTCCTAAGACTTTCAAACAGTCTCATTTTAATTCCCTTTCCCACCTAGCAATCTAGGATTTCTCCCCTGCTCTCCTGGAAGTCTCTGAGATCTTCAACTGATCTCATCTCATTGCCCACCTGGAAATTTGAAAATTCATCTCTACCCTCCTGGCAGTTCATGAGATCCTGTGATCTCTTCTCCTCCTCATCACTGAGTCTTTTTTCCAATTTATGGCTCACAAATGTGAACCACTTCCTCTGTGTCTCTAAGGTTTTTAGCATGCTTTAGACACCTCCTTGCTACCTGTTTCTTCTTTCTGGACAAAAAATTTTGAACAAGCCTTTTTTCCTTCTTGTTCAGAGGCCATGCGTACCTCCAATGTACCTTTGCCTCCTTTTTCACCTTCAATGTCATTTGTTCCATTCTTGCTCTTATCTCAATGAGCTCCTTATCAATTTCTGCTTTACTTTTCTTCTTACAGTCCTTTCCTTGACCATGCCCATGGCCTTCAGTAGCCATTTTCAGCTTCTACCTGTCCTCCTGGCAAGTTTGTTGTTCACTCTACAACTGAGATCATCTCTAGCTTCTCCCACACTCACGTTCATGTCGGTTGACTACTGCGGACTTGCAACAATCCTTCACACAGAGCATCAATACTCTATATTCACCTTCTCTTCCTTTTCCTATGATATGTAGACAAAGTTTAGGCTTTGATACCACCCGATGCATCCCCCCTCCCTTCCTAGGGGTTTTACGACCTCCCGGTCTAGGATTTCAATCTGTTGAGTCAAATCAACTCTTCAGGCTCCTACTAGAACCCCAATCAACCTATACAAGTCCCCTTTCCTCCTGAGGCGCAGGCCCTCTGGAACCTGCAGGCCCTTTCTCTAGTGCTCTTGGAAATTTTTAAATCGCGGGAGCTAGCTCCTTCTTCTAGGCCCCTTTACTTTATGTGACCTCGAGCGATGTCCTCACGTAATCATGTGATTGCAGGGTGGCCTAGAGTGGTTTGAGACCACACCACTTTTCTCCCCACAATTCACTACCATCCATCACGTATCACTTTGGAAATACCGTGGTTTCGATTGCGACCCACTCTAATATTTTTAAAACCCGATCACTTTTTTTCCTTACAATTAAGCACTACCATCAATCTCATGACCTCGGTGGTGTCTCTTGATTAATGGTTACAATTAACTTCAGGACTTCAGTCTTTGGGAGTTGCAAACTCTCCACCCTTGCTTCCTATGAAGTAACTATCTTTCGAAGTGGAAGATTTGCTGACACCTGTCCTCAGAAAATGGATGACTCAGATGAACTCCGACTCTTCGGCCTTCGGAAGTTCTTGTTCAACACACTCCTTTTTCTCCCAGAGTGACTTTTCTCTGAAATGGCAGATATTCTTCCATGCATCCACCTCAAATCAATGGCTCTCATCCACTTCAGGAATTCGACACTTTCACCCTCCACTTTACTCTGGAGTATTTTGTACCCAGAGTTCTAGATATGGCACCATGCGTCCACCTCAAATCAATGACTCTCCTCCCCTTCGGGACTTCATCCTTTAGGATTTTCAACTCCTCTACGCTCTCTTTTTCCAGGATTTCTTTCACCTGGAGTCCATGATCTGTTGACATGTACCTCCCACAGATCAACGACCACGATTACCTTCAACTCTTCGGGCTTTGGGACTTTCAAAATCTCCACAATTACTTCCTCCTGAAGTTATTCCACCAGAAGTATACGATGTCTTGACACGTGTCTCTCCCTTGATTTAACGACCACTAGCCACTTTGGCTTTTTGGGATTCAGGAGTTTCAAACTCCTACACACTCTTCCCTCCCAGAGTTCTTTCACTCGAAGTTGATGGATTTCTTCCACGCGTCCCTCTAGATCCGATAGTCTAGATCTCCTCCGCCTACGTCGGCTTCCTTTCAGAGTGTTATGCCTTCGACTTCCTAATCTTTCACCAGGTGTTCTCTGCAATGGATGGTTTCCATCTACTTCGGCCTTTGATCTTTGAGAGTTTGTCGCACTCCACGCTTGAAATCCTCCGAATTTTGTTTCTATGAAGTCTGAGATTTGTCGACACGTATCCCCTAGCGATCAATGGCCTAGATCTATTTCAGCCTTCGACTATTTGACGATTTCACCTTCTCCTCGATCATAAAAATTACGAAGTTCTCTCGCTCCGTAGTTATGGATCTTACGCCACCTGTCAACCTTGACGATGAACGGTCCCTATTTACTTCGAGACTTCGGCAAGTCCGCTCTCCTGTGCACATAAAGGGTTAAGGATCATGCACTTTACCTTGATCAGACGACTGTCAATCCTCTATAATCAGATCCTATGGTTGGGATATATTTCTTACTCTATGCTCTCCTTTGGGTATCTGGGCGTGGATTCAAAGGTCTAGATTTCTTCCCACAACTGATCTAACAACTCTTGTCTCTCCTCCTCTTGAGCTTTGGATTTATTCTGACTTGGAAGAGTTTGTAAGTGTTCAAAGGATTTGACCTTTTTTCCTCTTACGAGCCCGACTTCTTGGGTATTGTCTGTGTTTTGGCTAACGCTATCTTTTCTGATCTTTCGATTTACTCAGTATCTTACGGGTCTCGACCCTTTTGCTCCCTTCAAAGGGTTATTGTGCCCTCCTATAAACCTTTCACTCAAAGAACACCTTTTTTAGCGTTTTCTACAGAGTGTTCAGTAACTCTGTGAGTATCTTCTTTGATACTCTTCTACTTGAATTCGACAGAGAGTTCCCCTTGTGCACACTTGCACCTACTCGATGCCCACTTAGTAGAGCTATATAGAGTTCTTAGTGACTCTGTCTCTCTGTGCTCCCTCTGCACAGTTTCTCTTCCTTGGTATTCAACAACCTAGAGGTTTCTCCTGAGTTGTTATCACTTTGGTGCACCCTCCTGGAACGTTCTTTTCTGACTCCATAGAGTTTGTATGCGCACCCCTTGTGTTGGATACATAACCTCAACTATTCTATTGTGCACTCCTTGCAGAACCTAAAGAACCTAAAACAATATAACAACCTCAATGAAGATATATAACTCTATATTCCTACTGCAGATGAAACCTATCATACATCTACAACATATATTCATGGGACACATAAACACATAAACAACCATGTGCAGGAAAAACTATCGTCTTTTTCATTAAAATGAAAATCTAGTTACAATATGTGCAAGCTAGACTCCAGTAGAGTCTCAACTCTCTCAAGTTGTCTCAAAGAACTATTTTACCTCCTCAAAATTCCTCTTCCTTATCTTCCTCCTTCCTAATGAAATCTGATACAAAATATCTCTTTACAAAAGAGGGGCTCTACGAGCTTATCCTCTCTTCACCTAACCTCATCTATTACATTTAATGAACATCAATATCTCATATCTGAAGCCATCCTCAAGATCTGTACAACTCAGGCATATTAAAGGCAACCTTATCTCCTGCATGTACAAACGCATGGCTTGGTTTTAACTCAACCTTACAACATTAATCCGTATAGGATCATGTTTCAAATTTAAAAATGGGAGGGTTTGTGCCTCTCCCTTTCCCCAATGTGTGCCTATGTGTTGTCTTGATGGCGCATTTTCTGACGTGGAAGGATGCTCCTTAATCAGTAACTCAGTAACAAAGAGCCTAAATGCATTAAATACTATGATAAGTTTTTTATTTTCGGAGGACATTAAAATAATTGAAATGTCTTAAAACTTCCATTACCAAGGAAGAAAATTTATTATGAGATGCACCAAGCTACTCGATGTACCATTTAGAAACAATACATGTCAAAGTTCTCTAAAAAGACACAAATGAATGATGTTTTCCATCATGGAGTTTGAATAACACCATAAGTGAAAATTCATTACATGGTTCAATGGGTCTTATCCAAATTTCCCTCAAACTTCATAATGTATGATGGCAATTTCATTGGAATAGTGGGCCATGATGGATCATGGAAAATTGGGCCATTTG